>JALIZH010013321.1:0-113571 GCA_030522465.1 Rhipicephalus appendiculatus | reverse complement strand
CATGTGCGCCTTATGAGTACTCACTCAGGTTCATACTCACGCCCACTCACAAACACTCATGCCTTTCAAATGAGTGTGAGTGAGTGAGTAATCATGAGTATGGCCAAACCTCAGCAAACAGGAAGCGCGTAAAATGCACGTACATCCACAACACCTTAATGTTTTCCACCATACAGGTACGCTTCCACCCATTTTATTAATCGGGAAAAAGACGGCTTTATCGAAGCTGCTGAGTTTATTTTCCATTGCGGCACATTGTCAACACCGTGCTCAAGTTTATTAAAAGGCATCTATTGGCCTTCAGTGATGAAAGGTCAATAAAAAACATTTTGCGCAGCTAGCACAAAGCTGCACAAGGCTGCGTGACAGAAGAGCTGGTGGGCACCTAGCTGGTCTTGGCTTGACAGGCTTTTACCTTGTCTCCTCTCTTTTTCCCACCCCTTGCTATACTGTATAATATACATGGCTATATTTGCTCTATTTTGTCTATCTTCTTGCTGTCTGTTTCCTTCTATCTGTTTCTCTATTTTTTCTTTGCCTTTCTATCTCTATTCTTTCCTTGCTTGCTCGCAATTTTTCTCTTTCTTCCTATTCTTTTCTCTCTCGCTCTGTGTAGCCGTTCTCTGGCCTTTTATCTTATTCTCTCTCTTTCGTCGTTTTCTTTCTACCTTGTTCTTTCTCTCTGTGCTCTTGCTCCCCTTTCCCTCCTCCTAAACCTCAAATCTCTCCTCACCCTCACTTCCATTTCTCACCCCCCTTGTTTCACTATAATATAAAAGGCTATGTTATGCTCTGCTAGCGTGCCTGGATAGCAGATAGCCGAGTGGTTACGACGCTCGCCTTCGGATCGCGGATACGCGGGTTCGAATCTCGCCTCGCCAAGAAGCTTTTAGCCATGATTTTTTTTATTCCGATTTCTGTATTTCTCCTTTTTCCCTCTCTGTACTTGCTCTCTCGCCCATTAGAGTTATTGCATCGCAAGCCGTACAATTCGGCGCACGTGCTCTGGGAGCGAAGCAGAAAAGGATGGAGACGAAGAGAGCGCGCCCAGTCGTGATGGTGATAATTTTCTATATTCGACACACGGCAGACCTTCAGCATAAAGGCTCCGCTTTATAAGTCATATAGAGAAGGAAGTACCTGATTCGCAGTCGATACGTATGTAAAACTGTGGTGATCGGGCTTCGTGTGGTCATTTTGTTGCAGTGCAACAGTACAAACGGAGCTTCTAAAGCTTGTGCTATATGATGATGCTGGTTCAATTTCGAGCCTCCATGAGCACGTCCAGGTATTGGTAGAAAGTGTGGGGGGCTCGTGCACCGTGCCTTGGCCGCTCATTTAGAAGTGAGTTTCCAAGAAAATATTGTGCCACGTAAAAACTCCACTTTTGGACAGCATTATAGACAGCATCACATCAAGGCGTTTTATGTGTATCTCATTCACAGAAAAGCTCGCAGAAATATTTATTTAACGTATCCTCAGGGTAAAGGCATTAGAGAAGTGACTAGTTCAATAAGTGATTGCCACGTCACAGCTCAGGAGCGAACTCGGCCTCCGCCATTACTGTTAGAGATAACATTGATCATTGAAAGGCGTAATGAGTCATGGGCATGACCCTCTCGATTTGAGGCGTCGACCGTGGCATGCAGAATATTTCAGAGGTCATTGTTCGAAATTGCTGTTGAGTGGAATAACCACCACGTACACGCGTTGTACGCTAACTTGACATATAAAATTCTGTTAATACATTGAACAGTTACCGGCCACGCTGCTTTACCAAGGCTGCTTCATTATGCTGCAGAAGTTTAGTAGCACCACTTCAGCAACAAAAAAAAAAAAAATGACTTCCTTTCTTTACACCTTCGTGGTCGTAGCAGCCTGCAAGTTCCTGTTGTCGCCACGCTGTCCTATGCGTTGCTTCGGGCCCAAATATTCTGAGATTGACAAGTTGGTATAGCTGCATGGTTTGGAAAATGCAAAAGTAGCGCGAAAGAAGCGCAGAGCGTGAGGCAAGATTGAAGCAAGGCATGATGTTGGGCTAGTCGGTTCGTGGTTTCAAAAAGGTTTTGAACTGCACGAACAAGACGGGACGAAAACGGGAACACATACGCACACACAAGCGCAGATTCTTTGCGCACTTTAAAACCTTTTTGAAGAGAAAGATTGATAAATCTCTTTGTCACGCATATTGTTCGGCTTCTAGTTATGTTTCAAGAGCATAAGCATGTGGGCTTATTAGATGGCACAGTGAATGTTAAAACGCTTGGCGCATACAGGTCAGCTCAAACATCCCATGGTACAATCTGGCAAGGCAGAATCTGCAGCCTCGCGACCAGGGCACGGAGCTGTGCGGGGGGCGGTGGCTCGGCGACCGTGTGCACGACGACCGCCTACGATGGCGGTGGCTGCCTACACCTTCAGTTCAAGCCTCAAGATGTGGAGGCGAGGCCGTACTTCAGGTCAGAACAGGGTCGCAGGCGGTCATTTTTGGTCGGGGGGGCGGGGTAGGTTCAACCAGCCTTTATATATTGTCACGTGGTCGTGACGTTGACCCAAGCAGCAGTCGGTATGTTCAAGATGAAACTGTTTATTAGGCCGAACTTGTGGCCGGTAAACTGAAAGTCAGATTACAGCAATAAGCACTGGCACTGATAGCGGCGAACGGAGCGTCGGCCGTCGATCAACTGACAAACGGTGAAGCGCGTCGACATTTATACGCGTGTCTTCGAATATTCCAGCCTTATCACTGGTTGTCGCGAAAGCTCTGGAATAAGCTCGCGTGTTCGCGTCTTGCGCGCAATCTTAACACAACGATCTACAATAATCGCGAAGCTTCTAGAAATGAGGCGCGGTTTGCGCTGAGCGTTGCTTACAGTCTCTGTGGGCGTAAACCAAATACAGCAAAAGTATAATACGAAACGCGCGTGGCAATATGTTCGTGCGTGTCTCTAGTGTGCGTGTACATGCAAAATTTAAAAAATAAAATGGGGGGGGGGGGGGGGGTGGCAGGGGTCGAACATTTAAACCACCTCCGGCTACACCAGTTGGTGTAGCCTGAGGTGTCCCTGCCTGATAACCCACTGCTTAGCAGTGTTTGGGAGGAATATGCCGATCTGTCATGTGAAATACGTTCAGGCTGCCAAAAATTTCAATTCGGAAACAATAATATCTCCACTAAAGGCCTCACCAACAGCTTTGCCACATAGGTTCGTTATGCGATAAGGCGCGCCTAAAAAGCTGTCGTTCTCCCTCTTTTTTTCTGTTGTCAGTCAGCCATAATAACTATAGTAAATGATGCCGTGCACGCCTTATAGAACTGCAAGACTGATAGCAGGCGGTCGAAAACAGGTTCTGAGCCACCCGCTTAAAAAGCAAGCAGTGAACCAGGCGCCGATTGCTACACGTAAGAAGCATGCTTACGGCCAGACCGATGACAATGCTAATCCCACACTCACCAAGATCGGCAATGACCAGACGCTGGAATAGAACGAGCTTCAGGGTAAGCTGAAGTGGTTTTAGAATTCGGTAAAACTTTGCGCTTAAAAAGGAACCGACGTTATTGCCGATGATGTCGCAATTCTTTCTGCTGTTGTTGGAGCAGGAACTTTAAGATACCCGAAAGAAAAGTTTGTCTGGCTCCACACACGCGAATGCGCCGAAAGTGTGGCGCGATATGACCGACGTCATCTTCCCCGTGTAGCACAGATGGTCTACAAAACATTAATTTTAAGCATACATTGGATAACACAAATTTTGAATCAAAATCGACGTTTTATAAACGTCACAGGAAACACCGTAATAAATCTCTTTGTCACGTCTAGAAAACACCTTTTAGAAGACCTATTTTCTTGCAGAGCAGCAGATCACGCACCATTTGGTCCATGCATGCATCGGTATGCATGAACTGCCGCGAATACAAATGGTAACTCGAGTTTGCGCGTGCCATTTCTCATTGCGATAAAGAAAGCAACGCACAAAATTATAAGTACCTTTTGTGTCGATATTGCATCAGCAATTATGAAAAAGTTCGTTGACCAGTAAGCTTTACGTAATTTACTCACAGGGATAACAGCCTAACAACCTCACGAGCGTCTCAGTGCTGATTTTGAGTTTTACGGCTGTTGCTTCTGCAGTGTCAGTTAAGCGCGTCGATTTCGCATGTGCGGTCGTACTCACCGGTCAAGCTCTCTTTTGCTTCATTTCGTGCGTGTGTCGTGATTCACGGAGGATAAGAACGCAGCTGTCAAGAGACGATACCTCACTGCGTGTTAAACTTGCGGACCCGAATGCAAATATGACTCTGTGCAGCAACTGTGACGCTCACTGATGGTCATGCCTCGCCCCGTAAGGTTCCCTGCGGAAATATCAGCTTGCGCGCGGGACGCTCTCGCAACCTCTTTTCCTGTATGCTCGAGGGACGGACGCGGTTACGTTGATGTGCGGTTACTACTCCTTGGATTTGCGGATTCTGTAAACCACGCGATGCCAATGAGGTGGTGTGTTAATTTTTCAAATGTCGAATTGTGCGTGTGTGTGTGAAAAACTTTTGTTCGATAAAATGAGAGTTTTGCAGGCCCAAAAGGGCCATTTACAAAGGGATTCCTTATTGCGGGACCCGCTGGACAAGGACGCTACCGGCGCCCGTTAGACTAGAGCCCTTTGAGACTCCAGTCCTGAGCAATTGAGTATAGGCTGCCTCCCATGCCTCTCAAGTAGGGTAAGGTTTAGGGGTAAGGGAAGGATTCATTTGACATGCCTACACCATGTGAATGTTATCGGAAACTTCCCCACAGCGAGGGCATCGCGCATCAATTTTCGGGTAAAAATGTTATTCTTCTGCAGCACACAACAAAGTGATGGTCTGCAGGAGCCTTAAGGTTCATTCATCGGCCTTATTGAGGCCCTTAGCCGGGACCGGGAAAAGCCTATGGCGTTCGCAATAGTGCACCAGAATTTCTTTGAACCGCAGGAGCTGTTGCCGAGTCTCTGAGCCAGGAAAGCCTGGGTGGGTAAGTGCGCGGGCGGCCGCGTCCGCGGCCTCGTTACCTCTAAGGCCCTGGTGGCTTGGAGTCCAAACGATGCGTTTGGGTGATGGGTCCGAATCCCTCATGGCTCGCTTTAGAATTTCGTAGGCTAACGGTGAGACCTTATCATTATCGCGATGAAAAGAAACGCAAACCGCGGAAAGCGTTACTATCGGCACAGTCTAACTCCGACACACCTTGGATGTCGCTGGGCAAACCTGCCCTCTCAGCCAGCGTCACCACAGCGATATAATCTTGCTCCGGCTGATGCTATCGCACCGCTTGTGGGTTCCGAGTTCCAAGAATGACTGGCAGGTGATAAGCACACGCGGTGCGATAGCGTCAGCCGAAGCGAGGTTCTGGCGCTACTGTGACGCGGGCTGGAAGCGCAGATTCGCCTCTCGGCTGCCAGGGCATGTAGCAGTTGGACTGTGAGAACAACAGGTGACACTGTTACCTATTCCCGTCTATCTTTTGCTGTGTGATGCTCTTGTGTAAGCGAATTGATTGATGATACATGATAGGGTGCTTTGAATTTTCATGGTTGCACTAGGCACACGTCATGGGAACATAACGCATGCGTTTCTATTTAAGCAATTCTGTCCCGTAATAAAAACCAGTTGAAGTTCAGCGCCTGTGTCGTCCCTCTGTGTGTGTGATCGTTGTTTACCTGGGGTGCGCTGCCATATGCCGAAATTAACTGTACCGAAAGCCATGCTTTCCGCTGTTCGCATTTCTTTTGATCGCGATATTACGTACGTGTTTGTGTGTGTACACGGCATACAGACGGCTTAGGGACTGCAAAAGGCCGTAAATTCTATGTTTGAGGCTCTTTTTGCACCAACTCTACATCTGGTTTTAAAATGCGCGTTTCACATCACAGACGGCTGCGTTGCGCTGTTGCAGCACATACTTGAGCCTTGCTAGCGATGCAACGTGACCTTTGCGGAAAAATTGCATGTGCATTTTCATGGAATATGAACAACAGGTGTTCAGAAGAATGTACGGACAAACTTAAATATACACAAGCTCACGTGCGTACGCTTCGCCATTCAAACTTTGGGTCTCACGGATTGAAGCAGCTTGTTGGATGCGCGATTTTATTGCGATAGCAATTATATGGACACTCTCGGCTGATTTTCGCCGTCGCCGTCTGTCGACGCCGTCATGTCCCGGATATGTATATGTATGTGTATATATAAAAAAGGCATAAAGAAAAATAAATCAGTAGAAAAAAAATTCCAAACCACTTGACCGATGATTCGAACCAGCGACCCCTCGCTCCGCAGCCTGCTGCGCTAGCCAACACAGCCAAACGCCATGCTCGTGCCAGCGACATAACGGCGAGCGATTCATATGCACCATTTGTCGCTCGCGCTACGCAGATCTCGGAACAGCTTCAGCGTGTTTTCTATCACGCAACGCTTTTACAGTTTCTTTGAAATTGAAAACTGCCCTTGAGATGCGCACGAAAAAGTGACTCCCTTCTGTACCACTCATGATGTAGAAGGAAGAAAAGAACACCAGGCACACTTGGCGTCAGACGCCACCGCGTGGCAAGACGCAGAAAGGTTATTCCACGTGCCGTAGTTTAAAAGAAAAAAATGCCCCCACCTCCCCGAAGGGAATCGTGAGGAAATGCGAATGCATTTCGCGCGCGCTTCACTCCATTTATATATGGTGGTTGTGGTTCGAAGAAGGAAAAGGCGCCTAATTTCTGCAGCCCGGTCGGGAACACGGCGGAGCCCCTGTTTTCTTTTGTTGTTTTTTTTTTCTTTTTTGTCTTTTTTTTATTTTTTTATTTCTTTTTAATTTTTTTTTTCATTTTTTGTTAATTTTTTTTTTCATATATAGCTCCGCCGAGCTCCCGCGATGCGAGCGCCCTCACGCACTTGAAATGCATTCGCATTTAAAACTGGGGATGCGTAAAGCACGCAGCGATGGAGCGGTGTTTCCTACTGGAACATGCCAATCGCTGCTAATGTGCAATGAGAGACAGAAGACTCCGACTGGACACAGAGACTCGCAGTCCGCTTTTAGTTAACGCGCACGCTGCGAATTTTTATTGTTCAACAACGCACAGGAGAAATCTCCCACCGGCACCACCTTGGAGGTCAAGATCCATTGCCATATATACGGGGTGGCCAGTGAACGGTTGTGCAGCGCGAGCAGTCGGTTTTTTCAACCAAGAAACTCGCTAGCAGACGCTGCCTGTGTCGGCGTCGCGAGGCGAGAGAGGAGGGGGGTAGCGTAGGAGAGGAGAGAGAGAGGGGGGGCGCGCATGCGCAGTGGGAGTGTGGACGCTGCGGGCAGGGACGCCTAGAGGAGAGAGAGGGGGGGAGCGTAGCAAGGGAGAGAGGAGGCGCATGCGCAGTGAGGGTGTGGTTGCCGCGGGGAGGGATGCCTAGAGGAGAGAGAGAGGGAGAGAGGAGGTTTTTTATTTTTATTTTTTTAAAGGGTTTGCGCATGCGCAGTAAGGAAGTGTGGTCACGCCGCCCGCCACCACCACCGGATTAAGCTTCGCCATAAGATGCTTCACATCTAACACCTGCCGGCGCTTACCTCCTCAACCTATCCTCCTCCTCCGCGGACAACGCGGGACAACGCCGGACAACGCCGGATGCCTGACATAGCCCGACTATGAAATGCATTCGCATTTAAAAGAAGTATCAAACAGCGTCGAAAGTCATGTAATCATATAACCAATCCTTGGCCAATCCCACTGAGTGGGCATGAGCCATGTCAGAGGCAACAACAGCAACAACAGCGTCGGCTTCTGCATTGTGGACACTCGCAGCGCGTTGCTCAAATACAAACACGTAACTGCGACAGTTGTCAGTTCACGCTTGTCCTGTGTATACCTATGCGTCCTTTTCGAGCGTCCTTCTTTGTGCTGCGGCAGCGCGTTGCAAGTATCGAGCTGCTTGTCGTTCTTAATGTGGCACACTCTCCCCCTCCTTTGTTAGGATGGAGGAGAGGGTACGGAACACATGCACGGTAGCGCTAAGGAAATCAGTTCAAGCCTTGAAGAAGACAAGTCCACTTGGTGAAACGTCGGCTCGAGCACACAAGCCCTGTTTACGGATTTATTCAACACTAATTTCTTGCTATCGCATTCATTGCTTCGCCCTAGTGGCGAAACTGTGACTTTTTTTCTGATGTGCGATAAACCAGGAGTGCCCTTTGTTATCGACGCCGATAATCGCAGTGCTGCATATTAGATATTTGTCCACACAGATGCACCTGTTTTCCTTCGACATGTGTGCAGGTTGTTTTGCTGTGACTTGCCGCTTGGCGCCCTTTCTATCACCTACGTGTTCCAGCCGAGCTGTGTCGACTCCATCGAGTACAACTTCTGCATAGTGCTGACGGTGCGCAGTGCGGAGGGCGTGAAAGAAGAGATTCGATTGGGCATCTACACGACCCCGCCAGATAAGCAGAAGTACTCGATAATGCGAGACCACGAGTACAACCCGTTCGACGGGAAGAACATGACCGGCTTCTACTGGTGCGCAAGGTACGCGTGCCTTGTTGACGTAATATAACTGTGAATAGCATTTTGCGCAAAAAAAAAAAGACCCGAACACGAAGGGAAGAAACCACGAGACAAGCGCAGACAAACAACTGTTAGTGTGCGCTTGTCTCGTGGTTTCTTCCCTTTGTGTTCGTGTGTCTTTTTTGCGCAAAATGCCATTCAGAATGCAATACCAACTCTCCCAACGCTGTGTTCTTCTAAACGTCATATAATGACTTGCTCAATACAGGGGTTTGAGCAAAGCGGGCACCTAACTGGGGTGAGGTTGCCGCTCTCAGTTTGGGCAAACTAGGGGTACTTGCTTCCTGGCGGCTTGTTCTGGTGATGAGCACAAATCGTTAACACTATTGCATGTCATCAATAGAATCATGCATAGCAGAAAAATCATGCGCTTCCACTGCGGGAAAATACATGTTTGCCAACATTACCGCAGTGTACATGACTGCAGCAGAAAGACGTTCAAAATTGCGAAGACAGCACATGGGTTGGCAAGTAAGATTATTACAGCAACGTGAACAACTTACAGCACATGAAAAATTCTCGGCATAAAAAAGGATCACGTGAAAATTCCAATTTCGAAGGTAACACCTACATGCGAATTGAATAAAGGAGGTTGACAAAATATGGCAATACACACGAAATTAGAAGAAGGAAATTGGAAGTGGCAATAAAAGAAAACGTACAAACAAATGAAAACATGATTTATATGGAGAATATCTTTACCAAGACGCGACGATGCCTCGTTTTTGCAAGCTTGGTGTTATTGGAGGAGTACAGGAGCAACGGTTTGCTCTCCCTTGGTTCATTCGAACAGCGAACATGTGAATTGTGGCGAATTGGGCTTGTTGGTTGATCATCTTAAACACTTCGTAGCGCAGGGAAAAACAGACACAAAGAAACGACACCAGACAACATACGAGCGCTAACTACCAACAAAGGTTTACTGAAATACAAATAGACGCAAACCTACGAGGAAGAAAATTAGAGACAGAACAGAAAAGGGCGTCACTCGCAAATAACTTTATTCGCAGAACATCAGCGATTTTATAGCCGTAGCAACTATGCGCGCGCACATCGCCTCACATGCTCGTCAAAAAACACTCGATAAGATTGACAAGAAATGACAAAAAAATCGATTAAACGATAAAAGATTCGAAAAAATCAAACTCACCACCACGCAGAGCAACAGAAGTGTCACTAACACATATATCTCTCCTCTTTTTAATGTAGTATGCTTCCATGATTTCACGCGCTAATGTATCTTTACTCTTTCCAAGAACGGAAACACTGGAAAACCGGGGCTCGCACTTACAGGAACCACAGTGCATCGGCAAATGTGCCGAAAGTTTATTTTTCACGGATAGTTCATGCTCCCTAATTCTGTCATTTATGCACCGGCCTGTCTGGCCGACGTAAACCCTACCGCAACTAAGCGGGATCTCGTACACCACGCCAACCGAGCAGGCGACATACGGCCTTGCGTGCCTCTTCCCACACGGGGAGGGCCTCGGTGCAGTCGAAATTCGTGGGCACAGACTCGCCAACTTGCGGGGCGCCGAGCACACCATAGGTACCTTGTACCTGTTAGCCACATTCTTAAGGTTGTGAGCAACCTTGTGCACATATGGCATAACCAAGGGCCTTTTTTCAATCGGCTGCCTGTTTCTTCTCGATCCCTTCAGTTTTTGAAGGAGGGTTTCTGAGACTGCAACGACGACAGAACTAGGGTAGCCAGCTGAACACAGCCGCGTGACCTGATTACTGAAACTTTCCTGCATTCTATGCGGACAAGACTTTACCAGGGTTCCTTCCTGGCACATGGAAGCAACGGCCCTCTTTACAAGTTTAGAATGCGAAGCATCGTGAACGCGGACAATATGCCCAACATATGTGCGTCTCCGAGAAAGTGAGACTCAGGTCTAAAAATTGCAACACGCTGCCAACAGGAAGTTCATGCGTGAAAACAAGTCTCTTGGCATTTTGTCTAAAAAGAGCTAAAACCTCATCCACTGAGTTAGTGGTTGTCAAAGAAGGGTTAGCTTTAAAAACGACTAAAAAGTCGTCTACATACCTGAAAAATCTTCAGCTTCGCATCGTCAATAACCTGAGCCACTTCTCTGTCAAAATCCGCTAAAAATATGTTACATAGGACAGGCGCCACGCATGAACCTATGCAGATCCCTTTTCTCTGAATATAAAACTGATTATCGTGACACACGAACGTCGAGCACAGATAAAACTCGAGCAACGTCATAAAGTTGTCAAGGGAAATTCCAGTAGCGCTCTGAAAGGCAAGAACACCATTCTGCTCAATGCAGTTTCTAACCACTAAAAACAACTCTGCGTGGGGAACCGAATAAAACAAATCTTCAACGTCAATAGAAAATGCATTGCCACCATCGTTTAAGCCTATTAAGAACTGCGTAACATCATTTGACTTCTTAACTACAAAGGGATCATCCACAACAAGCGCATTCAGATGCTTCAGTAAAAATTTGCTTACATTCTGTTGCCACGATTCCCGTTCGCTAACGAAATAACCTGGAAAAATAACCTCCAACTTTTGCAGTTCGACAAGGAGGGTGGCTTTGTCGTTTTGTCGGCCGAAGCCTTTTGTGAAAAAGCTGCGCAAGCTTTAGACAAGAACTTTGCCCAAGCGAAGAGACAGCTGAACAAGGTAAAGGCTAAGGCGATTTTGCTGTGCCGCGATCTGGGGCTTCAAAAACTCTCAAAAGCAATCAGTTCCTCAAAGCGAGCCGCGCTGTCTGTGTTTTTCAGTGTAAAAACTCATAAGGTCGACATGCCATTCAGGTGTATTGTTAGCGAACGGGAATCGTGGCAACAGAATGTTGGCAACAGAATCGTGGCAACAGAACGGCAACAGAATCTGGCCCAAAATAAATCGCTTAGAATTGGTGCGATTCAAGATCGAATAGAGAAGCGATTAGACAGTGTAGTGTTGGATCGCCTGCAGGGAACGACAGTGTTGAAAATTTGTCAGTACGTTGATGATTATATTGTGTTCTTTGAGAAGGGTTCGAGTACGGTGCAGGAATATGCGTCTGAAGTTCTTAAGACTTTTAAAGATTGTTTTAAATCACTTGAATTGACTTATGAGCTGCCTACTAACAGTACTCTCAAGTTCCTTGACACTAAGATTACTTTTAAACCTGACAAAACCTGCTGGTGTTATGAACCGCGAAGTAAGAAGCCAATTTTGCCGTATGCGTCAGCGCATTCGAAATTGGTCAAGAGGGGCATCGTCAATCTATGTTTCTTGAATGCAGTAAAGAAGTCTTGCCCTCACGAGATGCACTCAAGCCTTTGCTTCCAGTCCGAGCGGTTGTTACAGGCTGGCTATCCTTTGCATGTACAGTTCTCTGTTGCCGAAGCCTTTCTCCGAAAAATGCGCATGCAGAACAACCGTTCACAGGGTGCATCAACCGACGCACAGGAAAAAGTGGCCGTTATGCCTTATATTCACAAGCTGTCCCACAATATTAAGAAGATTGCTGGTCGCTCAGAAGTGAAAATGGTGTTTTCAGCACCACAGACGCTCATTAAACTCTGCCATCAGAGGAGCTCTCGTGTTGAACGAGGCTGCAAAAAGCAGCACAAAGGTTCATTTGTTGCCTGCGCTACCAATGTAGTTTACAGCATTCCGCTGTCCTGTGGTAAACAATATATAGGGCAGACAGGGCGATGCCTAAATGAACGTTTGAAGGAGCATGCGCAAACTGTAAAGAAAACGGCACGTGACGGTTGGTTGACAATGCACTGCGGGTCTTGTGGCTGTGAACCCCTTTTTGCACAGTGTACTGTCGTCAGCAAAAATAGTGATAGGCTCACTCGCGAGATTATAGAGGCAGAAAAAATATCTTCATTGGGTTCAGCATGTGTCAGCACCCCCTCTGTACACCTTTCAGATAAAGAGTTGTACTTTCTGAGAAAGTAGTGTGCGCATGTGCGACGGTGTCGAGCACGGTATATATACGCATGTGATGGTCAATAAACCTTTGTTGGTAGTTAGCGCTCGTATGTTGTCTGGTGTCGTTTCTTTGTGTCTGTTTTTCCCTGCGCTACGAAGTGTTTAAGAACATGTGAAATGCAGTTTGACCTTCACCACAAGTTTGTGCGTTAACTACAGTGGCTCAAGACAGTCGCTAAAAGAGGCTTGAAAGTTATTGGCATCAGCTTACAAAATAATTGGATAGTTATCGACATAACTAAACATGTTCATATGTTTTTGGGTATGTCGCTTTAGGTATACCTTTCTAGCGCCTGTTTCACGTGTTGTGGTCGTTTCTAGCGACTGTCTTGTGCCACTGCAGTTAACGCACGAGCTTGCGGTGGATCTCTCTTAAGTGGATCTCACTTCCGGTGGCAACTCTTTTAAGTTTATTGACCTCAAGCCTCATTTCACTGTAAAGTCGAAAAGGGTAGGAATATGAGCTAGTTAGTTTGTCGCAAACTGGCTTGTAGCATAGCGCGGAAACACACAGGGACGAAGAAGAAATACAGGACGAACATAAGCGCGGACGAATACGAACACTAGCGCTTGTTTTCATCCTGTACTTCTTTGTCCCTTTGTGTTTCGGTGCTATGGTACAAGCTCATTTAACTGTAGGACATGCGCGCTGGTTGTAGGAACCAAATGGACGCAAACCGTTTTTCCCGTACTCCTCCAATCGTACCAAGGTTTTAAAACAGGGCATCATCGTGTCTTGTTAAGGAAATTCTCTTTTGAAGTCACGTTTACATTTGACAGTGATTACTTTTTCTTTTTTTTTTTTTGCTGAGACCTCCCGCCTAGTTTTAGGCTGGTTACCGGCGTCATCTGCTCAAGTCAGTGGCTCGCGCTCTGCTAAAAGAGATGAAGCATGAGGACTAGCAGGGTCAGCCGATAAGAAAAAAAAAACAAAACAAAACGAGAAGTTAGTTGCAGTGGTTTAAATACACAACGTCGGGTACATCATGAAAAAAATAGGCATGCTCACTGGTGTAGATGTCATCTTTTCCGCCCGTAACAAACTGGGCGATCTTTGTTCACTTGTCAAGTCTGATGCCAGAGGGTGGCGATGCGGGCTTGTTGGTTGGTCATACATGTACGAGAGGAGCGCGCAAAAGGACACGGAAGAGGAAGAGATGTACACGCACAGGTGCTACTAACAACAATAGTTGATTTCGTTCACCTTTGCACTAGTAAAGTAAAATTGTCCGTGTCATTTTGTGCGCTCATCTCCTACAATTACAACTGATGTCAGAAAAAAAAAAGCAGGATGCTCCAAAAGAAAAAGTCACAGTTTCACCGCAAGGGTGAAGCAATGAATGCGATAGCAAAAAATTGTAATGTTATACGAAGTGAGGCTGGCAGCTAACTCTTTTTGGATCCGATCTCACGCAACTCTAGAAAACGCTTGTTTAAGAGAATTCTCTTCGCGTTGAGAGCGCAGCACGTAGAAGGGTACACCGGCCCCCCCGCTTCCGGCCGCCGAGAAGGGGAGATAACGCGCGCGCCCGCGCTCGTAAAATCGAACGTCGCCCCCCCCCCCCCCCTCCCCGCCAGCTGTCGGCCGCCGAGAAGGGGAGATAACGCGCGCGTCCCCACTCGTAAAATCGAAGGTCGCTCGAGGGACCCCCCCCCCCCCCCTCGCGTCTTTTCACGCTCACGAACCACGGGTGGGGCCGATTATATATATACATATACATATACGGCAAATGACGCCGACGCGGACGCCGACGGCGAAAACCAGCCGCAAGTGTCCATATAATTGCTATCGCAATAAAAAAAAAACGCACACAGGGACCAACTAGGCAGTTGTCAGGAAGGCGTCGTTTTACTCTGCTCCTGACTTGTGGGAAAATGTATATTGGACAATCTGGTATGTGTCTGAACGACAGGCTCGGGGAACACAAGGATCTTGTCGGAAAGACTGTCGTCTTAGGCCACTTGTCGCTACACTGTAGAAGTTGTGCCTGTGAACAGCTTTTCGTGCGCTGTTCGGTGAGCAGGATAAGCTGACCAGGGAAGTAATAGAAGCTTACGCAAATTACCGTGACAAAGAAAATTGCGTGAGCACGCTTGCTGAGACGGTCACACAAAAGCAGATAGGATTTTCGAAAAGTGACATGCCATAGACCGATGGGAAATGGTGAGTGTCATATCCTTGCTTTATTTTTGTTTGTGCTCGATTAAAAATTTTATAACTAGCTTTATTAGCCCACATAAGTTTTATCCTTCAGAAATAAAGTATGAGTTGTATTCTAGATTGTATGACTAACAAACAGCAGGAAAATGAAGGAACTTGACAGGACAGACGCTCACTTACAAGAGCAGTTTTATTATACATTTTTCTTACACGAGCGCACGGCATGACACATATGCAACCACCTACTAGCACCATCACTATAGAAACCATCGCTAGAAAGACATGAGCAATAGGAAGGTACTTTTCCAATCTGTTTATTTGCCGCCCTTCAGCTATTTAAAACGCCTATTTCTTGTGGAGATAGGTTTGCTACACAAGCTTACCCTACGAAGCGACCGGGAAGGGACGCGACGCTCTCCACTGCCGTCGCGCACAAAGACGCTACGGCCGGGTTCGTCGACTCTCCGACACGGCGCAGAGATGACACTCGAGGCAGGTCGTCAACAAACACGGGTTTATTAACCCAAGATACAGCACAGTGCGACAATCACGGGATTGCGGGCCGTTAGGGATAACTCCGCAAAACCGACCGAGTGAACGCTTGCCGGCAGGCGCTACGGCTATCACACAAAGGGCAGCAGCCGAGCGCACGTACGAGAAGCCGCGTGCTCAAGCAGTGCGTCAACCTCTCGTGTAGGCCTGTGAGCATCTGCCACGGCGCGCGAGCGCCGGGCGGAAGCAAGCTCAGGGGAAAAGGGGGGCTGTCACGGGCGGCCAATGAAGATCGGCGAAGCACCGTCACGTGTGCTAGCGTGATGCGAGGGGAAGGCCTTTTCCGGGCATGTTCGGACAACGTGTCTCCGTGCAGGGAAGACCGACGCGTGACTTGCACCAGACAAAAAGGCCTGGCGGCGAAACCACGGTGACTATGTTCTCGGCGCTCGAGGAGCACGGGGCCAGCGCTCGCGCTAGCTGGGGAACGAGGCGCCAAATGGGGAGGGCGCGCTCGATTCCCACATCCTTTATCACTCAACGCTACCGAGGGAACACTAATGCACGTGGTTAGTTTGCTTTAACCTGCACGGCTTCCGTGATTTCCCTGGCCCGTCTGTGTTTAGATTTCCGAAGAATATTAATGCTCGAAAATTGTGGATGGCACTCGCAGTCTTTGCAGCGCAGCGAGAGGTGTGTGCCACCTCCGAGGGTCTTCAATGACCAGGCATGCTCTCTGAGTCTGTCATTTAGACATCGGCCCGTGTGGCCGATGTACACTTTCCCGCAGTTGTATTTCGGCGCTATATCCTGCGTGTTCCTTCTTCGCCCTTGTCTCTGTGTGCTATAACTTTCCAAGAAGGTAGTTCATTTGTTTATTGTGTGCTGCCCGGTATCACAAGTTCAGCCCGGAACATACTGCACTAAACAAGACTAACTTAACGGAAGCTAATGTGCAGCATTCCCACTGACACGCTAAGTGGTTGACCATTTCTATGCAGAAAACATCGTACTTCTGGACTTCAGACTGAGCGCTTCAGGTTTCGTCAAACGCTTGGACACATTATTGGTCATTCTTGTTTACGTTCCGCGAGTACAGCCGCGATGATTTGCTCTAGCCGAACCGACCATTAGCTTAGGAAAGCGTATTCGTGCGCGACGTGAAAGAAGACGTGATTGTTGAATACGATAAATTTAGTAACCGTTTGAATGTAGTTTCGGTTATGAATGACTCATTGTGGCTATAGTTGCTTATGTACCTACAAAAATACGAAGATAAAAAAAGGGAATATCATGCGTTCGCAGAGCCTTCTATCTATCTATCTATCTATCTATCTATCTATCTATCTATCTATCTATCTATCTATCTATCTATCTATCTATCTATCTATCTATCCATCTATCCATCTATCTATCTATCTATCTATCTATCTATCTATCTATCTATCTATCTATCTATCTATCTGTCTGTCTGTCTGTCTGTCTGTCTGTCTGTCTGTCTGTCTGGCTATATATTTTATTCAAGGATTACCCTGCATTGCCCGAAGGCTGTTAGAGCAGGGTGGTTATAGGCGGGAAAAAACAAGTCTTCATTCGAACGGCACACTTTCTCTTCAAGCAGCGTGTTCCAATTAACAATAGTTCTGACAAAGAAAGAGTTTGCTCACAAGTTCGTCCTGGCACGGTACTCACGTATTTTAAGAGGATGGTCATTACGCTTAGAAATGTAATGCGGTAGTTTAAGATAGTTGTCGTGTCTAATTTCAGTCTTGTTATTATACATGAGATATAACAACTTCAGTCTCAACTTTTCCCGTCGAGAAGGAGTTCCCAGTTCAATTCGTGTTTCATTTCCGTACAACTTTCATTCCGCCCGTACCACATCAAGACGAACATGACAGGTTGGTTTTGTATTTTTTTTTCCAGTTTATCGACCAAATTTTTTTGTACAGCGTCCCAGATAGCATAGGCATATCTTAAGATCGGTCTAACAGATTAAGTAGGCTGTTATTTTTTAAATTTGGTTGCGAATATTTCAGATCCCACTGAATAAAATTGAGTACCCTTCCAGCTTTTACAATGACATCATGCACATGAGCAGCTACATGATAAACTGACACCTAAGTACTTATATGTAGGTTCGTTTTTTATCAGGGTATTGTTTATCTGGTAGGCACTTGCAATCACTTTCACTTTTTTTTTGTAAAAGAGACGTCCACACACTTCTTTGGGTTCAAGTTCATATTCCACATGGAACACCAAGTCGTAGTACACTCTAGATCTAATCATGGCAGGTGCTTGGTCACACTTAATTTTGCTATAAACAACACATTCATCGGCAAACAACCGTATACACGAAGTAATACACACAGTAATATCGTTTATAGTATGAAGTGTCCCTATGACTGAGCCCTGTGGGATTCCTGACATCTATTCAACGTACGGCAAGCATTTGCCCGGAAAAATGCAGCGCGACTTAGACGAAGACGGGAGACACATAAAACACAGACAAGTGCCGACTTACAACTGAGTTGATGTGCACTTCAACTCGCTGAAGTCAAGGTGTTAAGAGCATTTGCCGTTCAAAACACACATTGCCGACGATGAGACAAAGAGTTTTCAATCCATGCGAGTAGACTTGAATTTATATTTAGCACTTTATATATGTATGTTCTAACCTATTTGACCTCCTTCTACAAAATGAAGTGCCAATTCGTGATAAAACTGAATTCTTTGAGTTGTGGAAGACCTTTCCGAAACCTGTGTGGCTCTTCCATTAGCACATTATTATTTGTTATATGACTCATAAGCACGACATATACAATATGCTCAATGATTCTGCACGAGATGGATGCTAGTGATATGGGCCTGTAGGTCGCAACATCTCTTTTCGAACCTCCTTTAGGAATGGGAACAACATGAGCAGTTTTCCAATTATCAGGTAGAAGCTGGGAGGACAGGGATCTTCAGATAACTTAGATAAAGATACAAAGTAATAGGCGCCGCACAGCGCTGTAGTATAAGTGGGGATATGCCATCGGGGCCATTTGCTTTGTTTTCATCAATGTCCTTAAGAAGCGCCCCTTACTCTTAATTGTACTTCTTCCATTGCCCAAACTAGGCTTGAATGTGAGCTAAAACTAATGTTGCATTTGGGTAGAAAAACAGTTTCAAAGCAGGAATTGGAGCTCGTTGCGTCTTCCCTATCTTCTGTAAAAATTTGTGCATTACAATTTCATTTATTGCTGCACGATCTGATCCGCAGCTATTTAAAAAGCTGCCTAGAATGCTTAGGACTAGTTTTCATTCTGTCATTGAGTGTCTTCTTGAAGTATTCGTCTTTCGGACATTTTACAGCAAGCTTATAATCCTTCGTTGCTTTCGATAACTTCTTTAGGTGATTCGTACTTTTAGTTTGTTTTGATCTATTAAATCCCCTCCTTTTTTAACTATCCTCAGAATAGATGGATTGAACCAAGGTTTTTCGCGCGTTTTAAATCTATCTATCTATCTATCTATCTATCTATCTATCTATCTATCTATCTATCTATCTATCTATCTATCTATCTATCTATCTATCTATCTATCTATCTATCTATCTATCTATCTATCTATCTATCTATCTATCTATCTGTCTATCTATCTATGTCTGTCTGGGATGGTTGAGTAGGTGGCTTCGCAGTACAAAGAAGCATTCTGCGGTCACGTGTGTCTGCGCGCTGGATCGCATCATCAACTAAGTGCCGCGGATACTTTTGTTTCAACAAGGCGTTTTTAAGTGTCGCACAATTTTTTGAATATCGGATGGGTCAGAGCAGACTCTTTTTATCATTTATCATTTATTATCCCTTAAGGGCCCTGGATTGGGCATTACATAAAGGGGGGGGGGGGGGGAGTAGCGAAATATACATACAAGGTCACATTTACAAAGGAAAGAAGGCGTGTTGGCTCTGTACACAGCTACGAAACTGAAAATATAAACAAGAAAGACACATGCTCTGCGTTCCCGCACGTGTTTACAAAGCATTTGCATTGTGGTTTCACAAGCACAAAAAAAAATGAATGAGAAATAGAAAACATCATAGTACGCATTCACAAAATGATTGATGGACTGGTTTTGTAAGAAAATCTACAATAAGGAGTGGTTTCGTTATACATTGTTACGGAGGTTAGGATAACGGAATTAATAACTTTACAGGCACAATATTCAAGAAAGAATAAAACGAATAAAAAAGTACAGGGCAAAATATGTAATATACATTACGAAAAAGGAGCAGCTGCAAAGTGAGCTTCCAGTTTCATATTTGAACTGGTGAAGTGAATGTGTCTGCTGTTGATCAATTTCATTTTGCGAAGTGAGCTGACACCAACTGCCTGAATTTCGAACTGTCACGTTGATGGACGATTGATTCGGGAAGCGAGTTCCATTCTTCTATGGCCGAGGGTAAGAAAGACTTATTGAATGCGGTTGTGGAGCCAGTTAAACGCTGCACACTCATAGAATTGAAAAGCCGACGTGATGTTCGTACAGGTGGTATAAAAATGGATGTTCGAAGGTCAGGGCCACTATGATACAGGTTAAGAAACAATGCCAGGCGCAGCGTCTTCCTTCGTTGGGCTAGGGAGTCGAGACCGATGGATGATTTGATGGCACTAACGCTGACCCAGCTACTATACTCAGAACTGATGAAGCGAGCGGCCCTATTCTGAACGCTTTCTAATAATTCAATTCAATAATTTTGATGTGGGCTCCATATAGCGCAGGTATATTTCTGACATATACCTCATACGGAAGTTTTCGGATGTAACTCGGGGATGAAGAAATGGAGCGTTTAATGAAGCCAAGGAAGGAAGGAAGGAAGAGGAAAAGCAACGAAGCCAAGTATTTTCGATGTGTCTGCGACTAACTTAGTGATGTGTTCGGACCAGTTGAGCGTGCCAGTGATAAGAACACCTAGATAACGGTACGAATTTACACATGAAAGGGTTGTGGAGTTTAAAGTGTACGAATAATCTAGGCTGGAATGCTTTCGCGACACTTGCATGCTCTTGCATTTTGATACATTTAGCTTGATCAGCCAGCGGGCGCATCAAGTTTCTATTACAGCAAGGTCTCTCTGCACAAGTTTCTGGTCAGTGGTCGAAGTTATGCGATGATAAAAACGCAATCTTCCGTAACCAGGCGAATCGTGGATTAAATACAGCTAGGAAGGTAGTTAATGAAGACTAAAAATAAAAGTGTTCCGAGGACAGAGCCCTGAGGTACGCCTGAAAAAACTTGAGATAAGTTGGAGCGGTGGTTGCACTAACAGTAAACTGAGTGCGGTCTGAAAAGAATGAAGAAATCCAGGACAGTATCTAAGGACAGGGGGGGAAAGTTTAGTCATCAGACGGGGATGTGGGACCCGGTCAAATGCTTTAGAAAAATCTAAGTAGATAATATCGCTTTGGAATAACGAATCTAAGTTTAAGTTAAGGTCAGTGGTGAACTCGTAAAGATGGGTATCGCAAGAAAATCCAGAGCGGAATCCATGTCGCTTGGAAAAAAAGAAAGAATTTTTGTCCAGGCGAAAACCGACTTGAAAGTAAATGATATGTTCTCGCATTTTACAAACAATACATGTTAACGATATTGGTCTGTAGTTCGATGGATGAGAACGATCGCCTGCTTTAAAGACCGGAACGACCCTGCTTAATTCACAATCATCTGGAATTGAAGAAGTGCATACTGATTGACTAAACATTATTTGTAATATCTGGCATGAGATGTCCGTAGCACCTTTCAGAATCTTTGTAGTGATGTCGTCAGGCCCGGGAGCACTGGATGGCTTCAAGTCGTTGATAAGTTTAGCTATGCCTTCAGCTGATATGAAATTAGGAGGCATCTGGTTGAAAGTAAAGCTGGGAGAGTGGGGTATATTACGTACCGGCTCGCGAGTAAAGACAGAAGTAAAGAAGTCATTCATAACGTGAGCACAACGATCAGGAGGAATGTTTGCGCCATCTTGGTCATGGAAACATATTTTGTGAAGAGGTATGATTCGGTAACGGGATCTTCCAGAATTTTTGGGGGTTATTTCGAATGATTTATTGCAAGTCTGTATGGAAGAATTTCTTCTTTGAGCGCCTTAAAAGATTTCTATACGCACTGAGACATTCAGAGTACTTGTCCCATTTGGACTGGCAGTCTGAATTATTGGCGGCCCGGAAAAGACGCTTGTTCTTATTTAGTAGCCGTCGTAGGGCATTAGAAAACCAGTGCTTATCAGCATCACCACGAATACAGGTAAGTGGTACATATGATTTCATAAGCGACACTATTTTTTCCTTATAAAGCAGCCAGTTGGTATTAACTGTTCGAGTATTGGAACTTATTCTGAATTGATGAAGAAACTCTTCCAGATCCTGATTAATTTTCTCATGGTCGGCTTTGCTGTAGTCTCGAATATGTTTTAATGATGGCCTACGGGTAGGAATTAGAATGGCTAGATTAAAAAAAAGCAGGTTATGATCACTGAGGCCATTAGTGCACGATTAAGACTGAAATAACGGTGGTTCCGAGACAAATACAAGATCGAGAATGTTGCTACCACGCGTTGGAGTTTTAACACACTGAATGAAATTAAAGGTAAGAATTAATTCAAGAAATCTTTTTGAGCGATGAGAACATGCTGACAGCTGCTCCCAATCGATATCAGGATAATTAAAATCTCCAGAAAGCACAAACTTGACGAAGCACAAACTATCGTCGGTATGTATCGACAGTTCAGGATACTGTGAACAGAAGGAGATAACGTGCGCCTCAGATTGCTCCCAGGTTTCGCCGTTTGCATCCGTTATACCGAAGAAGATTAACTTCGACCGGCGAAGGCGATTTTCTGCGCCGTCGCACTTCTCCGTTAGCGTTTTTAATTCGGAGGAAAGCCTGGAAATTTCATCGTTCGAGTTAAGCGATACAGTGTGCTCGTTAGTTTGATGTGCTTGTACTACTTTTTCTAAGGCATCAACGCTCATGGAAAGAGTGGTAACGCGGTTTTCAATGCTGGTCTGTGCACTACGAATGTTTGAAAGCTCAGCAAGTGCAGTGCTTTGTGAATGCTCAAGTCGTGTTATCGCTGCAGCATTGATTGCAGGGTTGCAGTTGTGTCTTTAGTACTGGGACCGGGGTTCAGTTCAACGTCGCCAGAGAGGGCGAGCAGAAGGTGAACAACAAAAGCATTCATACAATATAGGCAAGTCTGGCAAAACGATTTGCCGCAAGAATTAATAAATTCAAGTGGGCATGACACCGCAAGTAAGAATGGGTCGGTTGTACGGGTACAACAAGCGTGCGGTAAATAACTAACCTGCACAGAGAGCAGTGTTAGCACGCCCGTGTTTGATGCGGTGACGTGCCCCAAGTGGCGTCGCTGAAGTTGTGGCTTGAGTATAAATGACGAAGATCCCGCGTTGGCTCTAGCACCAGGTTGCCAGATGAGTGGCTCGTTCCACACGGGAAGCAGCGGGAATTCGGTGGTTCTTCAGCGGTAAGAATCCCGGGCAGACGGCGAAGTGGCTTGAAGGGGCCGTGTTCCTCGGTCAGCTGGATGTCGACGAAGCAGAAAGGCAGCGTCGAGGCGGTCCATATCAGAAGAGCCTGCACAGAGAGCGGTTTTGGCATTACCGTGTTTGATGCGGTGACGTGCCACAAATGGCGTCGGTGCAGTCGTGGCTTAAAGGGGTGGTGCCATCAAATTTTGAGGCTATAACAAGCCTGTTGTGGGTTTCCTATGTATGCAAGGACACGCCACACGAAGGGTCGGACGCAGAAAACGTTTAGAATATATTTTAATTCACTTCCAAAGTGTACCTAAATGCGCATTCTTCCGATTGATGCCCATCGCTGGCGCATCAAAACTGACGTAGCTCTATGGGAAGGACAACGAAAGTTGTGGTGTCGTCACACCATATCTGTAGTGACGTGAGTGTCCTCGGGACCTCCGCTACCTGCAGAACGTACGTGCCGGCAAAGCATCGATTGCTACGTCACTTGCCGAGTTTCGATCGCTTCCTGGCTAAGTGTTGCGCATCTTCGCGCGAGCCTTGTATGGTCACGTGACCAAGCCTACTACACTTTTACGTCACTGCCCAACTTGGTGCCCAGAAACCGAAACCGAAAGTTGTCCGAATAAATAAGGCGATATTAAATTATTTAGCGAGAATACGTGAATCTTGGTGCGTGTATCATGCTTCCTAGAGCTATAAGAAACGCTTGCACTGAAGAACGCGCAAGCCACAAATTTGGTGGCACCACCTCTTTAAGTATTAATGGGTGTGTTCCAATACTCAGCGTAGACGGCAAAATAGACAGCTAAGTGGACAGCGGCCATCTTAAGTCCCATTCCAATTCTCACGTAGCCGGCAAAATAGACAGCTTCGCGAAGACAGCATCGGAGACAAATACGATGCAGGCTACTTTGCTGTCCAAACAAGATGGCGGCTAAGCGAAATGGCCGGATAGCTCGGATCTCGCCAATATGGTCGTCTGCGCACAAGCAGACGCTTTTCCAGGCGCTCAATGTAAGCTACGTTAAATTTTTCATAGATTTGAACACGAATGAAGCTAAAGAACTAACCGTTACGTTTGTTTTTCTTAGCTTTCTCTTCTCGACACCAGGTGGTGTCACGTCGCGTAGACATCTTCTAGACGCGTTCCATTTCTCGGACAACATGGGCTTGATGCCGTCTTCTAAGCTGTCAGCGTAGACTGTCTACGATGATGTCCAGAATTGGAACACAGCCAATGACGAAGATCCCGCGTTGGCTCTAGCACCAGGTTTCCAGATGAGTGGCTCGTTCCACACAGGAAGCAGCGGGAATTCGGTGGTTTTTCAGCGGTAAGAATCCCGGGCAGGCGACGAAGCGGCTTGAAGAGGCCGTGTTCCTCGGTCAGCTGGATATCGGCGAAACAGAAAGGCAGCGTCGAGGCGGTCCATATCAGAAGAGCCTGCACAGAGAGCGGTTTTGGCATGACCGTGTTTGACGCGGTGACGTGCCACAAATGGCGTCGGTGCAGTCGTGGCTTAAGGGGAGATGCGATTGGAAAAACGCGTTTTTTTTCCAAGATTACATATTGTTGTTTTTATTTGCTTTCACAAGTTTAGTTTCTCTACATTAACGACAAAAAACTGAAGATTGTAATCAAACTCGAAGTAGGTTAAAATGGCTTTTAAAGAGCGCAAGGTGGTTACTCAAAAACTAAAAAAAGTGCTCATTTTCTAGAGTCCCCTGGAAATTGTCACCTGGCTGCTTGCCATTACATTTCGCATGAGGGATTCAGTAAAGCCACATGCTCAAAATAACCATGATAGCCAAGCTTTCATGATGGAATAAATAATCTTAAACAACATATCTTTTCCGCATAGATGAGATTTCACTTATACTTTTAAAGTGCGTTTTTCTCGAGATCCTATTTTGGGCAACTTCTTGAGTTTGAACATCATGATTTTGGTACTTGCGATAGCCCGATCGGGATGAAATTTGGCCCACGTATTCCTTAACATGTGAAGCGTGCAAGTATCTCCTTTAGAATTTGCTGTCGCCTGCATAATTATTACGAACATAAAGTCAGCAATTAGTATGGGCTGAGGATTCTAAGAATTCTCGCGTTACAATTTTTATTTACCATCAAAATGCTTTATACCCACTTTCTTGATAGTTATTTGCATTCTAGAGTTAATGTGGAGCAATATGAGCCATTAATGGCTCTTAACCGTAAAAGTTTAGCGGCTTAAAAATGTTGTCCAAAACGAACTACACTTTACACATAGTCCTGGCACAAAACGAAAACTGTGCTACTTACTATGAAATAAATTACATATTTGAAATCAGCATAAAAGCCTATATATACAGCAAGGATTTCATTGCCCTAGGCTACAGATTAAGGCAACTTTCTTTCCGAATCGCATCTCCCCTTAAGTATTAATGACGAAGATCCCGCGTTGGCTGTAGCACCAGGTTGCCAGATGAGTGGCTCGTTCCACACGGAAGCAGCGGATATTCGGTGGTTTTTTCAGCGTTAAGGATCCCAGGGAGGCGGCCAAGTGGCTTGAAGAGGCAGTGTTCCTCGGTCAGCTGGATGTCGGCGAAGCAGAAAGGCAGCGTCGAGACGGTCCAGATCAGAATAACCTGCACAGAGAGCGGTTTTGGCATGACCGTGTTTGATGTGGCGACGTGCACCACCTGACCCATCCGACTTTCAAAAAAATTGTGCAACACTTAAAAACCGGCCAGGCCTGCGCGGAACGCGCAGCACAGTCACAGCGATAGTTAGAAGAGCGGCCTTTCTAGAGCCTTTTTTAGATGTGCATCTTATGGCGAAGCTTAATCCGGTGGTGGTGGCGGTGGTGTGCCGCGTGCCACCCTTACTGCGCATGCGCAAACCTTTCAAAAAAAATAAAAATAAAAACCTCCTCTCCCCCCTCTCCCTCCTCTAGGCATCCCTCCCCGCGGCAACCACACCCTCAATGCGCATGCGCCTCCCCTCTCTCCCCCTCCTACGCTTCCCCCCTCTCTCCTGTAGGCATCCCTGCCCGCGGCGTCCACACTCCCACTGCGCATGCGCGTCCCCCCTCTCTCTCCTCTCCTACGCTCCCCCCCTCTCGCCTCGCGACGCCGACGCAGGCAGCGTCTGCTAGCGAGTTTCTTGGTTGAAAAAATGGACTGCTCGCGCTGCAGAACCGTTCACTGGCCACCCCGTATATATGGCACTGAATCTTGACCTGCAAGATGGTGCCGGTGGGAGAGTTCTCCTGTGCGTTGTTGAACAATAAAAATTCGCAGCGTGCGCGTTAACTAAAAGCGGACTGCGGGTCTCTGTGTCCAGTCGGAGTCTTCTGTCTCTCATTGCCCATTAGCAGCAATTGGCATGTTCCAGTAGGGAACACTGCTCCATCACTGCGTGCTTTGCGCCTCCCCAGTTTTCTCTCCTGCGCAACGCTGCGATGAGCGCCAGCGTCAACGCCGCCGCCAGTGTAAGCGTTAGCGCCCGCTGCTTCACATCTACACATGGTTCCCTTTAGCGGGAGATGGTGTAGTTTTTAGACATTCTTGGGGCGACTACTACAATAAAAAGTACATGGTACCCACTACACCATAAATCATCATAATTTTTGTGGGGTGGGGAAGCGCCCATCATGCCATTATTCGTCACTCATCGTAAAGGCGCGGCACCCGCTACACTCTTGTAACGCATTATGTGTACTTTGTTGATGCTGTGGCTGACAACGATGAACAGGCTTTTGTAATGGGTTGGAGCACTGAATGATCCACTCGTTACGCAATTCGCATTGTGTGACACCTGGCGTTTACATTACTGTTTTAAAACACTTTACTTGCCCACGGTAGGGCAAGTACGCATTTTGGGCATGATTATAGAAGCCAATGGCAGTAATGCCGCCAGCGTAACACGCATCTCGAAAAAGGCCGAAGCAATGGCAAAACTTATCAATAGAGTGGCCAACAAACGCGCGGGACTGTCTGAGGAGAATCTCCGAAGACTTTTCCACGCGTTTCTCATGAGTCACATCAACTACGTAGCCCCCCGCTCACCTGTGGTAGAAAGGGGACGAGAACCGTCTCGACGTAATCATTCGCCGGTGTGTTAAACAGGTTCTCGGGTTACCAGGCAACACCCGCACTGTAAAGCTCAATGAGCTAGGTATACACAACACCTTCAATGAAATTGTTGAAGCGCAGAAATTATCACAACTTGTAAGGCTGTCTTCCACTGAGGCTGGGCGACGATTGTTGGCACACCTCGGGCTCCAATCTCCCGTTACCCAACAAAGGCAATGCCAGTTCCCCGAGAAGTTGCGCGCTAAATTCACAGTATCGCCGATACCCCGAAACATGCACCCCACACATAATGTGGGGAGAAGGCAGGCACGGGCGCGAGCCCTGCTCAGTACCGCAGCCGCTATGGAGGATAACGTGGCCTTCGTAGACGCAGCGCAGTACGGTTGCTCGGATCACTTTGTATCAGTAGTCACCACACTTAAAGGCGATCATTTGTCGTCACTGACTTTATTACACGCGAACGCAGATCGCGCTGAACAGGTTGCGGTAGCACTCGCTCTTGCTACCACCAACCGCACAGCTATTTACACAGACTCGCGAGCAACCGCCCGAGCCTTCATGACGGGTTCGGTATGCCGGGAAGCCGCTCGAGTTCTCTCTGCTGCCAATTTGACAGACAAAAAACACATCATCTGGTTCGCGGCACACGTTGGCCGAAACGTACACGGAACCATCCTTAATGCCAACGAGTTGGCACACTCCCGGGCGCGAGGTCTTACATTCCACGTCAGGGAGAGCCACTCAGAGGCTGAGGACGCAACCTGGTACTACCGCGATCCCCTTCTAACCTTTCATGAAATTTGCAAGCACTATCAGTTGGAACGGCGGATGTTCCCCCTCCCGCATCCACATCTAAACAGAGCTCAGTCTATCACTTTACGTCAGCTACAGACGGAGGCATACGCTTCTCCTCTTAAATGTTCTAAATACATGGATGGTATAGAGCCGGGCTGCCCTCGCTGTGGCAACCCGCGCTGCACTTTACAACACATGCTGTGGCAATGTCCTGCACTGCGGGAGAGCCCCGGGTCTCCCTCTACGGAGGAGGACTGGCGATATCTTCTCGCTAGCAACGAGAAAGAAGACCAGCTAAGGGCTATCCAGAGAGCCCATGACATGGCCGAGGAGATGCATCTCCCCGTCCCGTCGTGGGTGCGGCCCGCCGATGTCGCCCCCCTAAGGGGGGGGGAGTGAGCGTCGTCTCCGGATCTAAATAAAGTTCTTTGCCTGCCTGCTACACATGTTAACGCGATTCCTTACCCGATATGAAGGCTGCATAGGACCAGTTTGCAACGCAGTTTCAAGCACCGGCGTAGCTCAGTGGTAAAGTACTGGGCTGCCACGCAGAGGGCCCGGGTTCGGTTCCCATTGTGTCATAGGTATTTTTATTTATTTAGTTTTTGGCTTTTTTGGCGCGATAATGGTTACGGACACCGGCGGCGGACAACTACGGCGCAAAAACGGCCCTTGTTGTGATCTCATAACAGCTTTCGCTGCAAAATGCCTTGTTGAAACAAAAGTATCCACCGCAGTTGATGATGCGATCCAGCGCGAAGACACAAGTTACCGCAGAACGCTTCTTTGTACCGCGAAGCCACCTACTCAGCCATCCCAGACAAACCTAGTGCTAACCCATTGTGCATCAGTCCCACGTGTTTCAGCTGTACAAAACAAGCACCATAACATTCTCATGCAAAGTGAGCGCCGGAAAAACATCTTCAATGAACCACCCAGAGCCATGTACCGCAGATCTAGAAACCTTCGCGACATACTATCATCTTCATCATTACCTAAGATTGATCGCCCAAACGCCATCGGATGCCATCCACGCCACAAACCGCGATGCAAGATATGCACCCATATGTGAACTTCCCAACAGGTCGTCAGTACGTCTTCCAAATTTCTTTTAAAAACTGAAGGTGACTTGGACTGTGACATAAAAGGCGTAATTTATATACTTGAATGTACGGTATGCAAGAGACAGTATATCGGACAATCAGAAGGCCCATTCCGATTACGATTTAAAAACAATCATAAATCTCACGCTAACACGATGCCGTACCCGCCCATTTTAACCCATTAGGTACCAGCGTGACCATACGGTCACGCAAATCCCGGCGAGGCCTTTCAATTTTTACATGTTTTAAAAAACCCGCCAAAATCACAGCAATACGCCTTGTGATAGCTGAGGGTGCACCTTACAGACACCATGTGGCAGGACTTTTCTTTGTTTATTGGAGAGCTGCTAAAACAGGCGCCTAATAGTGGTTCTACACTTCGGCGCGTCGGCATGCAACGTCCTTCGGGTAAACAGATTTCTATGTAGTATTATTCTTTGCAATTGCTTGAAGCACATGTCCCTGTAAATTGCGTGCACTATGCAATCTCCGGTGAAAACTTCAAGTAGATTAACCCAAGTCTTGCTCGCGAACAAGCGTGTTATTTTACGTGTTACCATATGGTCACGCTAGGCCTCTAGGCTCCCTATTTTGGTTAAGTTCGTTCCTTCGTTTTACGCTCCTTGAAGGGTGATTCCGCTACACTCGCGTGCCAATTTATTGTATGCCCAGGTTTACTTTAAATGATATAGCCAGAATACTTGAAGAGGACGATAAAGATGTGTCAGCTATCTACATTGAGCTATCGGAGGCTACCACCTACTCAGAGGAAGATTTCGCAAATAAGGATTCTGATCCTCTCATAGACAACCTAAGTATATTATATAATAACTGTTGGGATTTCACGTCCCAAAATCACGACATGATTATAAGGGAGGCCGTATTGGAGGGCTCGGTACCTAAGTCGTAGACAACCTAACAAGTAGGCAGCTTAGAGCAGGAATATAACTGCCTCACGGGAGGCTCTGACCAGATGAATGCGAACGTATATGCCCATCGGATTTCCATTCGTCGCAGGAAATGGTGGTCAGCGATATTCACTTTGCGACGTAGCCATAAGCTAGGTGCGGTCCTTATAGGCGGCCCATGATCCAACGTCACTCAACTTGAATTCTGTATGCAAATCCCTCAAAGCTGCCTGACAAGATGGGTTAATAAGCCAAAAGGAACTGGCCGTCGAAGAACGTCGAGGCTTGCTGACAGCGCGCCTTGTGGTACACATTTTGAACGACCACACAGTCCACTTCTTTGAAGCTGTGCCCTAACGGCAAAAGGCGCAGGTGCGCTAGATAAAACTGCAACAGCACGGTGACCACAAAATGCAATAAATGCGACGTCGGCATGTGCATAGCGTGCTTCACGTCATTTTACAATGAGTGCCCAACAAATCCCTATTTTTTCGCGATGTGTCAAGGCCTGAAACAAAATTCGTCACTTTGTGATTTTTACTGTAGCCTAAGGGCCTAGCGTGATCATATGGTTACGGGCCATATTTGGTAAACTAAAAGCTCGTTCATGATGAAATTTTCAGTGTGATATATACAGATGTAGATACGGTAAAAAATTGCATCTGCTTTCACAAGACTCATAAAAAAAGAAACCGGTCCCTAATGGGTTAAAACATTTAAAATGGTCACTCTTCTAATAACCTTAAGGTCACGTTACGTGAGTCTGAATTTCGCTCAAAATATGACAGGGAAGCCCGGGAATCTTTCCTGATTCATAAGTTCGAAACAATCGCGTCTGGTTTAAACGAATGCGCTGAGTCGCTTGTCGCTTTAACCCGTATATTGTGGGCATAAAAAGGGCATTGTACTTACATTGCTGTGAAGATTTCGTTCTTTGGTGATTCTTAGGGCTTTTACCTTTCCGATTTTATCTTTTTTGTACTTTTCTGTGCATCTTCACACGTGTATATTTTCCGCGTCGTCAGTGTATCAAATGTATCAGCCATTGTCCTGTGCTATTCATGCGCATTTTCATCGATAACCATACGATTGTATATCATTTGTTGCTAACACATCTTCACTCCGCCTGATATGGGCATGTATATTAACGGCTCTGCTGCTACACATTTCATTCTGATGAAGCTCGGACCCCGATCGAAACGTAAATAAAACTGCTTCGCACACGCGTTTGTTTGACTTTTGTGTATATATATGTATATATATATATCGAAGCCGAATGGGAAGTAAGGCGCTCGTTGAAAGAACACCTATGAAAGCAAAAGGGAAAACGATGGTAGGTCATTTATTTTTGTTCAAACAGATATAAAGTTTCAATGGTTTGAGAGTATGAACAATATGAAATGAAATATATACAAAAGCGCGAATTCCGACAGCCAATGCATACATACCCCTATCTCCCCCCCCCCCCCCCACACGCACACAAGTAAATTATAGACGTCAAGTACATATAATCGGAGTTCTTGATACATACATCAACACGAAAGAAGGATATGCACATACGTGATATTATACAAATGCTCCCAAGGGATGGTGTCCTATACGCAGGTTACTCATCCAGTCCAAAATGTGTTTTTGCGCATAGCCGATTTGCAGATAAATTGGTCAGCAATGCGATCTTCCGGCTGAGCTCCTTGTGTCCACGGAGAAGAGCTATATGATTTAGCTTTGCTTGTCCCATCATCGACCTCAAATACGTTTTAACTCGGCGGAGGCAGCATAATGGCCTCTCCGACGTGTACCACGTTACTGGCACAGTTAGCGCAATTTTAAATGGCGTGGCTTTTTCAGGAAGCAGCCCTTTCAGGTGCTCGCCTTTTTCAGTCCTGAGCATCTGAACAACGTCTTCAAGTGTTCTGACTGGAGGTTTATTGCGCTGCCTTGCAATGTCAAGCATCATGTCTCCGTGCTGCTTTAGACGCTCAGCTTCAAAGTCTGATCCGTAAAACTGAGATACGCATGTGGCGTCCGCACTATCAGTGAGAAACTGCTCAATACTAATGATGTGCTGCCATGTGTCAGCGGGATATGTCTTCTGAGGAGGAAAGCACCGTGTTCACTACGATGTAGTACAACTGGCGGTACATATGTCTTCAGGAGAATGAAACACACAGCCTGCAGATCCACCGTGGTAACGTGGTGGAGTTATTATTATTATAATTATTATTATTATTGTTACTGCGATAGCAATTATATGGACACTCTCGGCTGGTTTTCGCCGTCGGCGTTGGGATCACCGTTGCCGTCGCCGTCATGTCCCGTATATGTATTTGTATCTATCTATTTATAAAATCCACAAAGAAAAATAATCCAGAAAAATGTTTCCGGCGCGCGGCATCGAACGAGGGACCTCTCTCTCTCTGCAGCGCGCGACGTAACCGCTGGGCCACGAAAGCGCACGTGCTTCAACGTTCAAACGGCGAGCTATTTATATGCAGCGAGTTTTCAGCGTGTTTTCAGCATTGCCAGCGAGATGGCGCAAAGGGCGCGCTCGGCGGGGCCTTAGCTCGGCGCCCCGCTAGTCGCGACGTCCGCGCTCATGCGCTCATCTCCATTGCGCACTTTGCCCCGTGCGGGGTAGACGCCCGTGCGCACGCGCGCTTATCTCGCGGTAGGGGAGAATTGGGCTTCGCCGGAACGATTGCGTTGTAGTTACCGATCGCACGAAGGTCACATCGCACGCGGCAGTCCCCCCTGTTTGCGAAAAGAACACGCTTTCCAAACACAGCGAAATAACAACTGTGACACTTGTTAGTACGCGCTCATCTGTACCTGTGAATACGTTTCGTGCGTCGTTTTTGTTTGAGCAGCGCGTTAAATGTCGAGCTGTGAACGTTGTTTGTTATCTCTGGTCCTGGGCGTGTTGTTTTCGTGCGTCACGTATGCGTGAGCAGCGCGCTGCACGTTTCGACCTGCTTGCCATTCGTCGCTTGACATGCCAATTTGTTGCTATCGCATAATTGCTTCGCCTTGTGGCGAAACAGTGACTTTTTATTGTTATTTATTATTATTATTATTATTATTATTATTATTATTATTATTATTATTATTATTATTATTATTTGAAGGTGGGATCGATGGCTCTTGAATCTCAAGTTGACTATAGCTTCGGCGAGGCTCTCGGCCTAAAAGCGGGAAAAGCTTTGACAGAGTTCACTAATGCTCTCTCTATAGCTTTAATCACTTTTCTCGCCTCGTCAAGCATTCAAGATCGTTTCTGTAGAGCGGAACTCACCCTTTCCAGACTCGAGAATACTAGTAGCGTCATTAGCTTGAACATGAAATCAATCTCAAACTTTGAAAGCGCCTCCGGTGGGACGCGCCCCGCTGCCCCCCACGTAGTTGACGCCTATGCCGCGGGTCGTGTCCCGTGTTTCGCTCGTGGTGAGTCGGACGTCGGCGAAGCCGCATCCGCGGTACCTTGTGTTTGTTGTATTGCTTGTGTGTTTTATTCGAATATCTATCGTAAAAGATCGTTTAGCGCGTCACTAGTGATGTGTTAGATGCGGCTGGCGATATCATCGTTTGTAAAAGCAGGTTTGTAAGTGTACACGTGTTCGCTCTGTTCGACCGCGTCTGCTGTGTCCGTTCGTTCCGAGAGGGCAGCTCATCTCCAGACCCCACAATATATATATATATATATATATATATATATATATATATATATATATATATATATATATATATATATATAACCCGATGAAGGCCGGACCCACGGCCGAAACGTCAATATATATCGCTTCGTACGCGTGTCTGTTAGATGACCTTGTTTTATTGAAGCGGTTTTCAATGTTCGACAGGTTGACCTTTCTAAATAGCACCACCATGCATGTTCTTTTTTCGTATTTTGTGTGTTGAATATGAATGTTTGGGACATAAAATTGTAAAGTACAGGTGATAAAGAAAAAAAGCAGAGCCATGGCGGTGCTCGAAGCTCCTTCGCAAGAAGCCCCTATACAGGCTTCATGTCGGGAAGGAACCATGAAAACATATAAAATAAGGCTGTTGAAAGAGTAAAATAACAACGAGGAGTCACACAATGTGAATTGCGTAACAAGTGGGTAGTTCAATGCTTCCAGCCCATACTAAAAGGCACAGCCATAATTCTTCATCGTCATCAGCCACAGCAACAACAAAGCGCACATAATGTCTTACAAGTGGGTCGCAGGCTTGTTCGCAGAATGACGAATAATGGCATATTGGATGCATCACTACTTCACAAAACTTGTGATGATATATAGCGTAGTGGCTATCTCGCAAGTGTACTTGTATTAGTTGCCAAGGAAGCCCATTATTCATCCGTGATCTGTTTCGTGCGAACCTCAGTAAGGTGCTTTCTCTCTCTTTCTCACGTTAACGTATTTAGTATAGCGTGGTAAGAGAGCAAAATAACGCCCGTGCGTCACACAATGCGAATGGTGAACCAGCGGGTCGTTAAAAGCCAAAGCCATTAAAAAGTGCTCAGCCTTAATTCTTCATCGTTATCAGCCACCGCGTCAACAAAGAGTACCTCTCTTCTCCGCAGATGACTAATAATGGCGTAGTGGGTGCTTCCCAATTTGTCGAAAATTGTGATTTATGTGGGTACCTTGCAAGTGTTCTTCTATTAATAGCCCCAAGAGAGTTTACAACGGACTCTAGAAATGCCGCTCTTCCAGCTTTCGTTGTGACTGTGGTGCGCTTTCCGCGCAAGCTTGGCGTTTTTTTTTTGTTTGTTTGTTGGGATCAGTCGTTTCCGGCGCCACAACAAACAGATGCATATACTCTTTACTGCATATATGTATGCGTCATAAGTGGTCAACGCTCATGGCATGCCGGCTCATGATATGCCAGACATAAACCAGGGGCAGGAGTATTACTGCTTTTTACTCACTTACGCCACAAGAGTATATGAGCATTCCACTCTCTCAGAGAGGTGGAGTATAAAAGAGATTTCACTCTCTGGTTTTATAGAGAATGAGCAATGAATTTCACTCCAATTCTTATAGTAGAAGAAAGGTCTGAATAGTAACTCAGCTTTTTTCCTTCTGTGGTACTCTTATATACATGCTGTGTTCTTGTCAAACGAAGGGGGCAGAACCCCATCAAGCTGCTGCTGTGCAGCTTTTTGTTCCTTGCCCTGGCATTTTGGCATTTTTCTTCGCTCTTTGCTGTAAAGGGAAAATGCGAAGTAAACTTGAGGCTTGAAACTGTCACCAGTTTTTTAGAGTGCGGCTCTCAGATATTGTTTTCTCCTATAAAATGAAGGCTTTGTATTTTACAGGAGGTACATTGTGCAAGACCTCAGCGCCCATGCGAATCTAGAAGAGATCGGCGCCGCCTTTGAGGCATGTACCACCAACTCCTGCATGCTCGGCGAGCTGGTAGTCGAGCGCATATGTGAAGCCGGAGGCAACGTGGACGAAGACAGTGACGAGGGTGTCGAGATTTCCAGCGACGATGAGGAACCCAGCGCCAAGAGGATGTGCTTGTGAACGTGCGCTTGTGCACCAGTGTGACAACGCAGCGCAGAATTCGCTAACTGGTGACGAAAACCAAATTTACTCAATAGCGGTCACAACCGTAAAACAGGGACTAGTCTGTCTGCATGATGACACTGTGTGGATTGTCGCCATGGGAAAAAGATAGCAGAAGCTCCATCTGAAATAACGAGCGTGAATGCGGTATGGCAGAAAATTGGAGCTACGCAGTGCGGAGAAGAGCAACTACCAATGAGGCAGCGTGCATTTCTGATTATAAATTGTGCCACCCATATCGCTTTTTGTTCGAGGGTCTGTCCACCGACTGTGTGCACAGCACACGAAAGTAGTCTAACGATGGCATCACAAACTGCGAGCTCAATAATAAAGGAGTTGAATAATAATAGAGTAAGGCGCCATCATCATCATTATTCTGTCCTCTCTTTTCCTTCTCGACCCGCCACGGTGGTCTAGCGGTTATGGTGCTCGACTGCTCACCCGCACGTCGCGGGATCTCATCCCGGCCGCGATGGAGGTGAAAATGCTCGAGGCCTGTGTACTCAGAGCACGTTAAAGAGCCCCAGGTGGTCAAAATTTCCGGAGCCCTCAACTATGGCGTCTCTCATAATCATGTCGTGGCTTTGGGACGCTAAACCCCATCAATTATTATTATTATTTCTTTTATTGCTAGGTGAACAGTCTCGGCGGGCTTTCGCCTTTGCTGTCGCCGTAATGTCCCGTATAAAGTCCCAACTGATAACATGCCCACACGCATCATATGTTCTACCGCGGGTAGAAGCACGCGAGCGGGGGCGACGAACGCAGCTGAAGCAGAAATGAAACGAACCGGCCCATCTCCGTCGCTCGGGGGCCGCATGCGATAACATCACCCCGCTCGAGAAGCCGGCTGTCGAAAAGAGGACACGCCCCGCCAGTCTTGAACGAGCGTGAAAAGACGAGAGGGGGGAGGGTGTTGCTCGAGCAGCGACTTTGAACTTTGATTCTACGGGCGTGGTCGCGATCGCTGGCGCGAGCATTATCTTGACAGCCATCAGCGGGCCGCCTGTATACCCTTCTACGTGCTGCGCTCTCGCCGCGAAGAGACTGTGCGGAAAGAGCATCTCTCACTGGAGCGGCCGTTTACTCTTACACCAACGTTTTGTAGAGTTACGTGAGGTCACATAGAAAATAATTAGCTGCGAGCCTCACTTCGTATAACATTACAATTTGTTGCTATCGCATTCATTCCTTCGACCTTGCTAGAAACCGACTTTTTTTGTGCAGCTTAACCATTGCACTTTATGCGTATAATATTGAGCTACGTAGCAACTAGCCCAACTGCGCGCTACTTGCTCAAGGCGTTTATAATCCCAGCCAAAAAGAAAGTGCGTGGCAGTGCGCAATGTAGCCACGTTGTGACGAAAATGGAGAATAGGGCACCCAAAGCGCCAAGTCAAGAGCGAGCTTTTCATAAGCGAACCGCTGCCCCTCAAAACATTTCACACTCACCAAAGAACCGTAGCTATCAGCACAGTCGTCAATCGTCGAAAATGATGAACGTTTAAAACGCACCTGATACATACGACGATTACAGCGCAAATGGTAGTGCTTGTGTATATTTGAGAATGCAAAGTTATCTCCGTCGAGTAGGTGCAGTAACTGAAGATACGATAAGATTAGATTAATATTTGGTTAAAAATCCACTTCGAGGCGTTGAACACGCTGTACGGCGCTTTCAAGGACGCTGCCTAAGTGCCAGTATTAATGCGTAACAGTGCTGGGGAAAAAACAGAAAAAGTTTAAACTTCCCGATGAAGACAGGACAGAAACAGGAATACAGTCGCAAAAACAAGCGCAGATTCTTCGCGCAGTTTAGAACCTATTTGCAGACGAAGATTGATCTCTGCGACGCATACCAACCGACTAGCCCAACAACATACCTTGCTTCAGAAAATAAAGACAGAACGAAAAAAATAAATTAATAAAACAGTTTCCTTGGGAGCTTTTGTTCAGCTAACTACGATTGCAAGCGGGTTGTCAAATTTGTGCTTCTCCTTAATTTCCCGTCGTTTCTTCTATGTCGTTTTTGGAATGGTGAGTAATGGAGGTCACTGAAATTCACCTTTCCCACTAACTTTACAGTGCCGCAAGGAAGCAGGGTGCGCACAGGCACGTAGATTTAATAGCGATCGCAGCCCTTAACAAGCCCATCAAGCATAATCGTCGTTCGTACGTTGTTTATTCGCTAATTTACACGGCCGTGCGCGAAGGACAAGCGAGTCCTAATTACTGCCTATGTGCACCCGACGATGTGCACCCGACGAAGACGGAAGTCTGACTGACCTTCCTGACATTTTTTTTTGTCGTTTCTCTTTCAGTTCCTTCTTTCTAATTTTACGAGGTTATATTGTTAATGTGTAATAGCGAAACAATTCATTTTTCAACCCTTGCCTAATTAGTTTCCTAAGCAAGGCACCGTCCGATCCATGGCCTATCCCCCCGCAGTTGGTTACGCCAAGATTCAAGCCAAACCAAACCAAACTTAGTGGTCCGTGCTGCAAGAATTATTGCGATAGCAATTGTACTGACAATCACTGCGGTTTTTTCCGTCGTCGTCGTATTCCGTATAGATCCCAATCGGTAATATCGCCACACGTATTGTATGTTCTACGCTCGACTAAAAGCGCGCAAACTCAGTGGACGATCGAATGCGGCTGAAACCTAGATGACGCGAACTGATCATCTCCGTCGCATGAAGGGCGCACGCGTTCACATCGCCCCTTCGTGCGGGTCCTGCCATCGATGGCTACTCAAGCAGAGAGAAAACGCCGCGCCCGTCTTTCGTCGGGTGCAGCAGCATGAAGTCGTGCCGGGGGTAGGGGGCTGTGTCGTTCGAGCAGCAACTGCGAACTATGATCATAAGGCGGGGTCGCAAGCGCTTGCTTGCGTGCGCTATCTCGGCAGAAATTAGTACAGGGCTAGTATACCCTTCAGGGTGTTGCGCACTCACCGCTTACTTCTCGTGGCGACGACAGTACGAAAACCGCTTCGCTTCCGGGAGCGGCCACATTCGCTTACACCAGCGTTTTGTGGATGTGTTGCGGCAATCGCACTGTCTCGCTAAACGGTTAGTCATACCTATGTAGAAAACATCGTGTATCTGAACTGCTCACTGCACACTGTAGTTTTCGTCACCCGTTTGGAAACATTTTCTGTCCTCCTTGTTTACACTCTACGTACTACAGCCACAGTAGTTCGCTCTAGCCGAAACGACCATTAGGCTTAGGGCCATACTTCGTGAGCCACGGTCGCTGTGACGATCGTGGATATTCAATTACGAAGAGTCTAATAACCGTTAAAATGTAGTTTCGATCATAACTGATGCTAGGGAGGTCATAATTGCACCTTCGACTACACAAATCAGAAGCTAAAAACGCCGAGGTTGGGCGTTGCAGCGGCTAACTGCTGCCGGCGACGTGCGACTTTCTGCAGTACGAGCCGAAACGACTGACTGCTAGAGTAGGTTGATCTTGATTATGGGACTAATACTACTGTCATATTGTGTTACGAATGATCAGTTCTTTCGATGCGGTTTATAAACTACATTGACGGCAATCGATCACACTTCAGGGAAAGGGTACGCGCGCGCTCGACAGATGATTGCTTTAGCGTACACGCATATTTCTCGCCTAACTAAAACTAAAGCTGTATATGTGTAGCACACAAAACAGAACAGTTTGAAAATATTCGGTAAATTTTACGCTCGACATGTTGCGATCCATTATGAAGTCTTATAGACAGTCCACCGAGAGCGCCCAGTTTCTTCCAATGTGCCGCCGGTGTTCTCAGTGTGTGGGCAGACACTGTACAGCGTGACAAGTGCCTCCCTGCGCACTGGGCGACACTGGCCACGTTGTACAGTGTGTCCCAGTTGCTTGCAGTGCGCTGTAGTACACTGGGACACACCGTACATCGTTTCCAGTGTCACCCAGCGCGCTGAAACGCACTGGGAAGCACTGGAAACGCTCTTTTTTTCGATAGGGACGCGATATCGGATTAAAACGAGTTAGCTGCTAGCCTTACCTCGTACAACATACCAAGTTGCTGGATTCGTATCATTGCTTCACTCTTGTGGCGAAACTAATTTTTACAGCCTGCAAGCAGTCACCAGTTTAATTGCCGTCAAGCGCAAAGCAGTTACAGTGTACAGTGTACCATACTGAACTGACGGATTCAAACGCGACATCAATTTTATTGCGACAGCAATTATATGGACACTCTCGGCTGATTTTTGCCGTCGCCGTCCTGCTCCGGATATGTGTATGTATGTATATACAGGGTGTCCCAGCTATCTTTAGCAAAGGGTTAAAAAATACAATATTTGAGGCAGGCGAGTGAAATCAGTTGAATATTGCTTACAGCTATCTTGCGCACCCCATGCAATTTTTTTCTTTTGTAATTAACGAATTTGTTAATTAGGATTAATTTACTAAATTGATAAATATTGACTTTACGCAAGAAATGAGAGTTGCAAAGTTTGAGGGCGTCTTCAGAAACCCCCATTGCATCATTTGAGATAAAGAAAGTTTTACGCGTACCATTTTTCCATGCCGCAAAGAAAGCCCGCGAAATACAAAAAAACCACGTGACTAGCGCAGTCGCGCGCCGCGGCCGTGCTGCTCTCATCCGTGGCTTAAACGAACAAAATCAGCTGCGACCACGACCCGCCGGCTGCGTTGCAGCAGTACGCGGGTAAGTTTACGGTGGTTTCTTCGCCCGCGCTCGCTGCAACTTGCACAGTCACGCGCGCCAACTGGCTGGCAACGGGCCAAGAAACCACTGCCAACTTATCGGCCTACCGCTGCAACGCAGCCGGCGGGTCGTGGTCGCAGCTGATTTTGTTCGCTCAAGCCACGGCTGAGAGCAGCACGGTCGCGGCGCGCCACTGCGCTAGTCACGTGGTATTTTTTGTATTTCGCGGGCTGTCTTTACAGCATGGAAAAAATGGTACGCGTAAAGCTTTCTCTATCGCAAATGATGCAGTGGGGGGTTTCTGCAGACGCCCTCGAACTTTGCAACTCTCATTTCTTGCGTAAAGTCAATATTTATCAATTTAGTAAATTAATCCTAATTAACAAATTCGTTAATTACAAAAGAAAAAATTGCCTGTAGTGCGCAAGATAACCGTAAGAAATATTCAACTGATTTCACTCGCCTGCCTCAAATATTGTATTTTTTAACCCTTGGCTAAAGATAGCAGGGACACCCGGTATATATAAAAGGCACAGAGAAACATAATTCAAGGTAGTACTTTGCGCGAAACAAACGGGGACGAAGAAAGGAGACACGCGGACAAGCGTAATCTAACAACTGACTTATTTTTTAAAAAACGTTTGCTTAAACCCCAACGTGATCTGCGTGATACCGCCAGAGAGCACGCCATCCACGCATATAACAATCACTCTAGACTACAATGCCCCAGATCATGGCGTCCACACACACACACACACACACACACACACACACACACACACACACGCACACACACAAACCACATCAAAGGCACATAGACTGACCAAATGAAAAGAAAACGTCATTAAAGATACGCACACAGCAGCGAAATCTCTTTATCTAATAAAGCAATAAAAGGATGGCTGATGCACTTGTCTTTTAGTCGATCAATCCAAAGGGCTTCTACTATTTCCCTCGCAGTTTTGTTTCGGGGGTTTAAACAAAATATCAGTGCCGCTAGGCCGAGGTGTGCACCCACATTCTTTTCAATGCATGGCCAAATGCGTACTTGGGCGACCTTTCAGGCTGGACAAGTGTTCGCTCAGTGTAGTGTTGCAGCAACGTCCCGTATGCCCCACGTACAGTCGCAATCTTTTTGAGGGTGAACACAGGAGCGCGTAGCTTTCTGTACTACTAGCGCCGTCAGGCGACATGGCACAGTATATGCGCGCATGCGCGAGGAGGGTAGCTTCTCTTGGCGCGCCTCACGTCATCGAAGTGCTCACGCGTCGTCTGCTAGCTCATTCCCGGCCTCGGTGGTGATCGTATTATGGTGGCAACTAAAATTTGGATGCTTTCAGTTTAAACGGTGTGCTTCTTAAGCTTGGCGTGTCACCTAGTGTTCGTGTTTTCTTCTTCCCGTGCTCTTGTATAGTCGCACAACGAACAGGCAAAAAGAAAAAGAAGAAAGAAAACACCCAAACTGGTATTTGGTGCACGTTTGACAAAAGACTGATACACTTAAGGAAGTAGTATCAGTAAACTGGAATAATTTTGCTTGCTCTTATATTAGTATTTTATCGTGTGCCTCTTTGAAAAAAACAATGCTGCCATTCTGGACGTTAGTGACGAGTACAGCACTGGCGGAAAGTTGTAATGAGCTCGAAGATTCTTCCCCTTTTTACGAGCGGGTATACTTAAAGCTCGTCCGCAGTCGCCGCGTGAACAGGGTGTCGCACCATGGCTGCTCTTATGTATATTCCAATATATTTTCACAAATGTTCACACCGGCCAGCAGAGCACTGTGACCCTACCATTTCCTATGTGCTCGTTCAGAACTCTTGCATTGTGTACCGGCGCTAGGCCATGCGGGAACCCAAAATGTGCGTCGGGGAAAGCGCCTAGCGACAGAACAACAATGATCTTGGGGACGCCAGCCAAATATAACGTACATTCAGGTTTATTCGTGCATCGTGTGGGACGTAATTCCAAGTTCAAAATTCTTGCCATTTTTAAGCACATGGCTTCCTTACTGCAGTACGCGTGAAGCAGACGATACGCGCTTGCTTGCCTGACGCAATGCGCGCGACGGTAGAATTCTCGCACGCCGAACTCACTGCGCATGTGCAATGATTCTCGCTGCTGCCGTTTAACTGCGCTGGGAGCTCGGAAAGCCACGCGATCCCGTGTTCACTCTCAAAAAGATTGCGACTGTACGTATGACCACACGTCATAGGAATGTTATTCACTGCATTAGTCGCGCAATTCACAGACTGGTTCTTGCTCGGATGTTTGATTCTGCATTCTTTCTTTGCTCGTTCCTTGCTTTCGAACATCTTTTTCACCTTGGAACACACCTTTACTATTTTGTTATGGGCTCAAAACACCACTTTCATTCTGGAATTTTCGGCTACCTTTTTAAGTCTGTGTGAAACGCCGTGCACATACGGAATCGCTGGAACCTTGGAAATTGGTTCATTGTTTCTAGTATTACCACCACATAAGTCTTCTTCCTGTTTCAATTTCTTCATTAGCCTGGTGCATGAAGCCTGCATCACGGTGAGCGGATACCCGGCCTCTCGCAAACGATCAACTTGCTGTAGAAACACGGTGTTCACAGCATGAAAATATGACTTTCTTAACGCTGATATGAAACAAGACATGACAATACCATTCTTCACAAGTCTGGAATGGTTAGATGCGAAATTCAAAAGCGGCTTGCCCGCCTAGGCGAGAATTTCCAGCAGACATGCCCCGGTCCAAATTCTAACTTGATGTCAAGAAAGTGCAATTTGCTTCCTACATGTACTTCAGACGTAAATGTCAAGCCTTTTCCCCGAGAATTGAAGGCCTCAACCACACTATTCTTGAACCCTTCCTTGTCCTCTTGTCTGCCCAACATCAAATAGTCATCAACATACCTGTATATCTTGTATGTTATACCTTCTAAATCATTTTCCAGCACTCTGTCAGTACGTCCCAGCAAAATGCTGCTAAGGATAGGAGCCACCTTAGATCTAATGCACACCCCCCTTGGCCTGTATGTAAGTTCCATCACAGAATCCTACGTGCGTATTCTGTAAATAAAAAAGCAAAAGTTCTAGGAAGGATTCAACTGTCATCCCACACGTGTTGGGAAAAGCAACTTCATCGTTGTCTTTAGTGGTGCAGTCGTTAACTGAGCTCATGAGGGGTCCTTGCGGCAAGGAATAGAAGACGTCTTCAACGTCTATGCTAAATCCCCAGTTGCAACCACTTATACTATCTGATGCCAAAAACTTAACAAGCCCGCCAGAGTTGTACAACAAGGACGGATCCTTTGCTACCACGGAATTCAGCATTTTCTGCAGGAATCCCGCGACAAGGACTTGCCAAGACCCTCTCTCCGACACAATTGGCCTGAACGGAATTCCTTTCTTGTGTATTTTAGCAGTAAAAAATATGTAACGCTCACTGTAAGAAATAATCGAGTAAAAAGGGTGTATTTTTGCTACACAACCATAATCGTCATCTGCCCCGCGTACCTTCCTGGCGTTATCACCGCCGTCCCAGCACTTCCCGGTCACGAACGCCGCGCGCGTTATCAGCGTGACATAGCATTCTTGATAGGAATGTGCTGAGAGCCGGGTTTTCAAGAGGGGAAACGTGAGCAAGCCAGATGACGATTATTGTTGTGTAGCAAAAAGACACCCTTTTTACTCGATTATTTCTTAGAGTGCTGGCTCTCATCTACGCGTTCGAGCCAGAACTACGCCCCCCAAGACCCGAACTGAAGACGATGGAAACAAAAGTGTGCGTGTTACTTAGCCCTAAATTGTTGTGTTTCAGTCCGTGGGTACTGTACATGGATCACACATGTAAGGGGCAGGGTTGGCAAAAAGGCAATTTAATGCTTGAAATTCATACAACTTTAATTATCGTTACGTGCGCACAAGACCGAGACGCTGCGGCTGAAGGGGCCAATTCTGAGGTCGTGAAGCTGAGCGCAGGAACAGCCAACAGGTTTAAGATCCCAGAGTCGTCTTCTCTCTGTAGCTCCAGCTCAGGGTGGCCAGCACGTTCACTAGTCTGTTTTCCTCGCGGATATGTGCAACTTGCAGACGAAGCCCACCGGGCGAGTTAATCGAACCATCTTGGTGTCAACAACTTCAAGCGAGCAACATGGACAGGTTGGGATTTAACCGCTGTTCGACCACTGGCGGTGAGACGAGCTATTGTATACGTGACCTCTGTGAGCTTCAGTAAGGTATCAGTAAGGTGCGTATTTGGGCTGATTGGTTCATGATTTCCAGTGGAAAACAGCTCGAAAAGAAGGGACGAAGAAAGGACAAAAACCGCGGCGCTTACTAACAACCGAATGTATTTTGTTCTTCCAGTCCGCATATGTATATACATATACTCCACCACCAGATTTTCTGTTTCATTGAGATTGTGGCGGAGTATATATATGCGGACTGGAAGCAGAAAACACATTTGGTTGTTAGTCAGCGCCGTGGTTTGTGTCCTTTCTTCATCCCGTCTTTTAGCGCTGCTTTCTACTGGAACTCTGTCAGTTTGTTGAGAACAACGAATGGTTCATCCTATGTGGCTTTACCATGGCGTTACACGACGTTTCCAAAGCCGTGATACGAGTACCGGGTCCCCGGAGGAGTAGCACACTGGGAGAGGTTGAAGCCTTGGTTTTTTTTTTCGATGAACCGCAATATTATTTTCCCTTGTGTAGTGGGTCGGTTCGTCCAGTACATCATGCCGATGCATCAAGCGTCAAGGGGGGCGTGCGCTGAGGACGTTGGCCACCGCTGGGAGGTGGAACGCGTGATGTCCTTTAGTGTCACTTGCCAAGGGGCCGAAAGGGGCGGCGCAGTCGTAGCCTCACGTGGCGCACTTACCATATGCAGGTGGACTGTTGAGAGTTACAGCTCTTCATAGCAAGAAAGTTCTTCGCGGTCAATTTGTATAATAGACGAAGACAGGCCGATGCAAAGACTCGTGTCGGCGCTGGCAACCATTGTAACGCTTGCCAGACGGCCACATATTATAGTAATCCTACGCATCTTGAGCGTTTTAAATCTTCGGCAATGCCGAATGACATCGGATACAGGACTTAGGCTCTTTTTTCTGATAACATTTCTTCATGTATTATGTAACCACCATCGCACTAGCAGTGTCACGTAAATGAAACACTCCCTTTCCTTGCAGTCACTTGAATCACGTCGCAAAACATCTGATGTCATACTTTGTCATAAGATAGTCAATCATCCACTTTGAAACACTCAGTTCGTTACGACCCCATGTTATAGTTCAGCTAGTTTTATTGCGATAGCAATTATATGGACACTCTCGGCTGGTTTTCGACGTCGGCGTCGCCGTCACGTCCCGTATATGTATATGTATCAATATATTTATAAAAACCTCAAAGAAAAATAATTCAGAAAAAATGTTTCCGATGCGCGGCATCGAACCAGGGACCTCTCGCTCGGCAGCGCGTGGCGCTAACCATTCAGCCACGAAGGCGAGCGTCCTTCAACGTTCAAACGGCGAGCTATTTATATACAGCAAGTTTTCAGCGTGTTTTCAGCATTACCAGCGAGATGGCGTAAAGGCCGCGCTCGGAGGGGCTTAGCTGGGCGCCCCGTTCGTCGCGAAACGCGCTCTCCTAGCTCTCCGGCGCGCACTTCGCCCGAAGGGGGGGGGGGGGGGGGGTAGATGCCCGTGCGCGCGCGCGCGCTTATCTCGCGGTGGCGGAGAATGGGGCTGTCACCGGAACGATAGCGTTGTAGTTACCGGGCGCGCGAAGGTTACATCGCTCGCTGCAGTCCCCCCCGTTTGCGAAAAGAGCACGCTTTTCAAGCACAGCGAAGTAACGACTGCGACACTTGTTAGTTCGCACTCGTCTGTACCTGTGAATACGTTTCGTGCGTCGTTATCGTTTGAGCAGCGCGTTAAGTGCTCGCTCTCGTTAAGGTCGCTCTCGTCCTGTGCGTGTTGTTTTCGTGCGTCATGTGTGCGTGAGCTGCAATTTTCGACCTGCTCGCCATTCGTCGCTTGACATTCTAATTTGTTGCTATCGCCTTGTGGCGAAACTGTGACTTTTTTTATCATCACCATAACGTACACGTCATTAGCGGCCACTCTAATAATTTCTATCATTCCTCTGTCCTACGCATCTCCAAAGATTGGAATATCACCTTCCCTTCCCCCCTCGACATCGGATGCCTTTTAGATCACGACTTCTTTTTGCACAAGGCAGTGGCAGCAGCGGAACTTGCGGCTTTTCCGACGTACTTCTAAACAGCCATTCTGGTTTACGCAGGTTGGTTGCTGTTACTTTTTTGCCTCTTCTTTGTTGAATTCTGGTTCGCTGCTGCTGCCATTGTCATTGCATTTTTATTTTATTTTGTTTTTTATAGTTTTATAGTTCCTGCGCTGCTTATGAATCATGTCGAATGAAAAAGAGGCCTGTCTTACTTGCCATGAGAAAATTTCTGACAGCCAGCATGTTACTTGTACTAGTTGTGAATATGATTACTAGAGACCGGATTTTAGGCAAATGCCTATTTTGTTCCTTGCGTTCTTATCGTGCCACTTTAATATTCGCAATGCCCATAGACTGTCGCGCCCCTAGCGGAATTTAGGAGCGTCCTCTCATGGATGATCAGTAGACGACACCATGGTAGCCCTACGCAGTAGCGCACTTGTTCGGCTGTGTTAGCAGGAAAGAAACACTACGAGTTTGCATGTTTCCTGCTTCAGTGAACAAACCGGGCCCTCCGTAACACGATAAATCTGACTCGTTCTTGCGAGACGCGAAGTTTTCGTGAAAATACGTGCCAACTCGCGCGTTCAACGATGACCCACATCGTACAAATATCAGCTTCGCGAGGTTTTGTGTAGCCACGTAGGTTAGTTAAACGTTGTCGTCTGACCTTCTCAGTTGAAACTCACCTTGTTTTACTTGCATATAGCATTCGTCAGTGCTTTTGTAGTGCGTGAATTTATAACATTGCAGGCGGGAAGTCGCGCGAGCTAGCGATGTATAACTGAGTAATCTCAAATTGGCCAGCTCTGCGCCGCTTGTTTTTGTACTTATGTTGATAGATGGCAGCACTCTGCAAGCGATTTGTTTGTTGACCGGTGTGAGAGCAACAAGTTCTGCGCGCCCAGATAACGTTGTGACGAGGACTAATCGAAGTCGTTCGGCGGAGGAAATTCTTCAGATTGCTTTCAGCAATGATGTTAAGAGGAACCACCTTGACGACGAGGATTTTTCACTGGACGGAGAAGGCTGTGAAAGCGTGTGTGTGTGTGAGAAGGTGTGTGACAGCGACGATGAACGATCAGCTGCTAACTCACGAGGAGCGAGTTGCACTTCACGTCCCCTCGCGCGTTAATGTTTTTTCACGCTCGTAAGTGACTTTGATTGTATTTAATGCATATATAGTATCCTTCAGCGAGATCAAAATAAAAACATAGTTTTTCTTGTACATTGCACGTAGCGCAATTATTGAGGATATTATCGAGCGCCGTATTCCGCCAGAACACTCGAGTTCGGAACAGGGAAGCGAAATGGTTAGAGCGATGAAACGTGCAGTCACGGCCACAATCCACGCCTATCGGCTCACTTCTCCTGTACTTCACCGGTACCTTCCGATCGGCATAGTTGTTCGACGCATTTTCGCAACGTCGAAGAATTCGTCGTTGCGAAAAGCATACGTGCGTGCACATGTTCTTTTCGATATTCATGTTTCGATCGTGCTGATCGAACCTGCGGCATCCGAGTGCAGTGAATTGCGCACGGCTTGAGTCTGAGCATGGCTGTGATACAAGCGCTACTAAATAGGATGTTAAATGCTTGTGTTCCGTTGAAGAAGCAACTCCGCGTTCCTGACTGCGCAAGTAATGACGACGGCGTATGTTTGCAAACCATCGCCACGTTAAACATTCGGTCCCGTGCAGCAGCGATGACGCTACTCGCTAGCGGCCTACCACTGCGGCAAATCCGTCAGGCAGGCTCGGTACACAGTATCTCGGAGTGCCGTTCAGGTCACACGTCAATTCTAGTTCATGAAGTTTTCTGCAGCACGCACAGGATTTCGCACAGCATCGCTTATGCACGGTAACGGAGCTGAAATATAACCTTTCACACCGCGGCAAATAATTAGGTGGCGAGCTTCCGTGGTTTGAGAAAGCATTTCGGTCTCATATCAATTTCAGTGCAGCTCATGACTTCATCCGGTGAAAGTGGCACGGGTCGTACGTACGCACGTCCTATCTGTTCCTATGCTAACAAACGGATTGACCCTCCATCGGGCGCCATCTTGAATCGTACAGCGCGCCACCTATAGTTCGTGGGCATTGCGAATATGAGCATGAAATAGAGGTTAAGAAGGGCTTTTATAGTGTTTTTATATTGCCTATAAATGCCTATTTTCGGCGTTGATGCCTAAATGCCGATAAGTGCCTATAAATGCCTATTTTCAAAATCGGCGCGTATATGAACACTATTTAAGCTCAAATTTCGTTTTCGAGTGTGGTTTGTGACCGTTATTCATGTCACAACCTAACTCTACAAGGTTCAACCAAGTTCTCTAGTTCAACCAACTTCCGAAAAACAACCGATAGCAGCAGTGAAATGGGATGTGGCAGCCACCACACGCGACAGCGCTGACATGGTGCGAGCGGTTGGAGGCGAGGAAACGACGCTATGTCTGCAGCCCTAAATGGGAGCACGTCTCAGCGTCTTCGGGGGGAATGAGGAGAGAAAAATAAATATGGGAGAAGGAAAGGAGAGTGGCGTCTATGGCCGAGAATGTGCCGAGGGGCTTCTACAGACCAGTTTCCCGAAGGAATTGAAGAAACACCCTGAAGACCTGGTTGTGATTGTGGGAAGAGAAAAGGAGGTCTCTCTGTGTGGCCGCGGGAAGGTGCAGAATGAATGCAAAACCGTGGAGAGCGTCAGGGTAAAGGAGAGTGTGGATCAAGAGAAAGAAAAATGTGATGTGCACGCGGCTTTTCTTTTGTTTGTAACTCAATTCTTAAAGGGCCCTAGATCACAGAAGAAATTGTACTTAGACACTGGAAGCTGTTGCGTGCCCAATGAAGAGCAGTGTACCACGATAATTTTTCAAATTGGTTGGTTACGAGCCACGACCATGATACGAAGAGGCAAACTTGGAACCCTTGCCAATCGCCCTGTGTAGCCATCGCAAGCCTAATTCCTTTCCTGCCCTCTTCGGTATCGGAGCCGGAAGATCGCATGACGCTTACGCATCAACACGTCATGTGCATGCAAGGTCACATGCGCATGACGCGCCGAATGTTGTGTCGTTTCGACATTCTCGGTTGTGTATTGCCTGTTTTTGTGGGATGTATTCCTCAGTGCGCATATGTTTGGAGAAGCTGGCACGCATCATGTATCCTTACCGCTATACACCGCGTCGCACTGCTGCAACTGCTGTCAGGGACGATGCACCAAAAACACGCCAAGAGTTGTCAGGGCTGGCGCCGGCACGACGCGAGAACGGCGAGAAGAGGAACGCATGTGAAACGGAGGCCGATTAGTGTATAGCATCTCGCTGTGATTTGAAATAAAAAATAAAAATAAAAACGCACTCACATTGTGTTTGTGGGTTTTATTATTTATTTCCGCTTTCATTCATCTGCTCAACTACAGATTACACAAAATTTTTTATTTATTTATTTATTTATAAATACTGCGATCTTTCAGTGGAAAGATCATGGCAGGGTGGGAAAAATGTTCGAGAATATGTACATGCATTAAAAAAAATATCAAAGTAAAATAAATAATTACGATGTAATATACAGGGCTAAGGTTCAAAAACGCTTATTACAATAAATTCGTAGAGTAACATAATACAGAGTAACAGTATACATAATAACATAATAAGCATAATACATGTTACAGATTAACAGAATATTTACAATAAAGCAAATGATACAATGCAATAACTAGTGATGGTTTAGGTGAGGCTGCTTTCAAACAACGACAGTGTGTTATGCGATACGACGTCATTTCTAAGGTTATTCCACTCATTAATAGTTCTAGGGAAGAATGAATACTTGTAGCAGTTAATCCGTGAAGTTAAAGGAGTTATCATTTTACTATGTCGCTTGCGAGTGGCGTAACCGGAAGAGTACTGAAGGATGCCTGTAGTGTCAACATAAGAAAAGCTTTAGGCGGCAAATGCGGTTTCTGTCCACAACAGATTGTAGGCCACTTTTTATCAATAGTTCAGATACCGAAGTTCTACCGTAGGAGTTATAAATAAAACGTAAGCCTTTCTTTTGCACTTTTTCTAGTTGATTAATATTACTTTTAGTGAATGGATCCCATATTATCACAGCATATTCCAGCATCGGACGAATGAGTGTTTTGTATGCTAGCATGCGTACAGACGGTGTAGAATACTTTAAGGATCGTTTCAGAAAAAAGAGTTTACGTAGGCAGTTACCTGCAGTTATGTCAACGTGTTTGTTCCAGTTCAGATGATTACTTTCCATAATCCAAGGTATTTGTATTCTGAAACTTTTGTTAAATCGACGCTACTAGTGCCGTACTGATGATATAAAGGATTTTTCTTTAGTGTTGTTTTCATATAGACTGTTTTGTTGTAATTAATTGCCATTTGCCATTCCTGGCACCAAGTAACGACCTTGTCAAATTCATTATTGAGCCTTATCTGATCCCCAGCAGATGGTACTTTCGTGTATAACACACAATCATCAGCATAAAGCTTGACATTTACAGAAAGGCCAGTGATTATATCATTTATATATAAAAGAAATAAAAGAGGTCCGAGGACCGAGCCCTGAGGTACGCCGGAATCTACGGGTAGTTTACTAGAGCAGCTGTCATTAAGTGAAACAAATTGTTGTCTATTTTGAAGGTACGCTTGTATCCATACTATCAGTTTTGAATTTCTCAAGATATATTGCAATTTATGAAGTAATCTGTTATGCGAAACTTTATCAAAGGCTTTTTGAAAGTCCATAAAAATGACATCTAGCTGTTCACCTTCGTTTAGTGCGGGACCGAAATCGTGGATGGTTTCAACCAGCTGTGTTGTGGTTGAATATCCACGTCGAAACCCATGCTGTGCTCTTGTTAGTACTTTGTGTTCCTCAAGAAATGTAACAATGTGCTTACGAATTATGTGCTCTAGAATTTTACGCGCTGTTGAGGTTAACGAAACTGGTCGATAATTTTGTACTTGAGTTTTGTCACCTGCTTTGTGTAGAGGATTATTTCGGGCAATCTTCCAGTCCTCAGGGGAGCACACCTTCGTGCAGAGACCTTGTATACAACACACAAATATTTCGCACACCACTCTGCGTACCGTTTCAAGAAGGCATTCGGTGTCTCATCTGGACCAACAGATTTTTTAACATCCAGATTTAACAATAAATTAAAGATACCCTCTTCAGAAATGGCAACATCTGATATTGGTGGTAAGTTTGCATCGAAAGGTGGGAGATGATTATTATCTTTTCTATAGACACTGTTGAAATAGTTATTAAAGGCCGTACAGACAGCTATGTCGTCACTCTCTAATTTTCCATCTAAAAGAAATACATCAGTAGAGCACGTGCTTTGAGTGACCTCTTTCCAAAATTTCCTTGGACACGTCTTAATGAATGACGGTAATTTTTCGTTAAAATACTTTTCTTTATCACGAAAAGATTTTTCTTTAATTTCTTCCCGTATGTTGCAAATAATTGTTTTTAAATTAGGACTGTTTGCCTTGTACGACCTTTTTTTTAAACGTTTCAACCTTCGCTTCAGCTGTAGTGTCTCTCTGGTTATCCAGGGATTATGAATTTCTGCTTTCTTTGTAATTAAAGGGATGAAACGCTGCACACAATCTTCAATTATTCTCTTAAAACAAAGCCACAGTTCTTCAACGCTACGTTTACCTGCATTAAAATGATCATATTGGAAGGCCAGAACATCAATTATAGATTCATCATCTGCTTTTGAAAAATTGGGAAATCTTTTCACCGTCCTCTGCTGATTAAGTGCAACTCCCTTTAGTGCCAGTACCACAGCCTTGTGATCCGATATGCCACTTGTGACGCTGCATGACATGCTTTCTTTTATATTGCCACTCACAAGATATATATCTAAGATAGATTTCGTCCCCTGATCTATTCTAGTAGGGTCGGTGACTATTTTCGTCAGATCATATTGAAACATGATATCGGATATTTCAGTATCCGCAGCTTGACATGGGTCTGATGAAAATGTTTCCCAATTCATATTTGGCATATTAAAATCTCCCGCTATGATTAATTTATCTTCGGTTTTTACGTGACAAAGAAGGTAATCCTTAAGCTTTGCGATAACATCGAAGGAAGCATTCGGTGGCCTGTAAACGACACCAAGAAGATATCTAATATTGCCATGATACACTTTACAAAAGATGCTTTCTATGTCTTGAACGTCTGGCATTTTTACAACACGTGTTTCATTCTTAAGAAGAATAGCAACGCCCCCCTCCCCTCCCATCTCGATCCTTACCGAACACACTGTAATTTTTTCGGTACAAATTCACTATCAAAAACATCATCTCGTAGCCATGTCTCATTTAGTAACACAATACCTGGGTCGTGTGCTAAAAGCATGCCTTCCAATTTCTCGGCCTTATTAACAATACTACGGCAATTTACATTTAGCACCACTAGACATCGTTCATCTAGTTTCCCCGAACCTTAATTTGGTTAGATAACTTATATCTCTTATTCCTATCATCATCCCAACAAAAAATCTTTCCATCAATGCTTATTTTGTCAAAAACTAACTTAACTTTAGATCCATTAGTGCGCTCACGTGACGAACTTTGCCACAATTTTTTTTCTGATATCACGAACACGAGCGGAAAAGTCTTCGCTTATCGACAGCTCGGTGCCCTTCAGCTTGGAACACCTCTGTAGAATAGCTGCCTTGTCCCGGTAATCGAGTATTTTTATAATTACTGGGCGTTCCTTCCATTCTTTTTTTCCAATCTCTGACATCTTTCTATGCCACTGACATTCACTCCCAGCTTTCTTTCAAATAAATCCTTTTTTATTATTTCAGTAAGATCAGCAGGCGTTTCCTTAGCGTCTTCCTTCAGGCCAAAAAACAATCAAGTTGTTTCGTCGACTTCTGTTCTCTAGCTGGTCAATTTTTTTAACCGCATATTCCAAATATTTTTCAAGTTTCGTTGCTCTTTGCTTGAAATCGTTTACGTCTATTTTCAGTTCAATCAAAGGTTTTGTCTGCATTTCGACACAACCCATCCTTTCAGTCAAGCTAGCAACTTCTTTTTCGATTTTTTCTTGTTTTGATAAGGCACTGTTCATCATATTACACATCACCTCGATTAATTCTCGCAATGTCACATGCTATATACGGTGAGCGACGTCAGAGCACCATTGTCTACGTAAAAGAGCGACGTGAGGCAGGACCATTCCTTCATGGAGGAAAGAAAGAAATTTAGGAGGGAGCGCGCCTAGCTTCCACAAGCCAACCTCCTCTGAAGCCGCTCGCTCCTCGTTTCTCCTTTCCCTTTTGGTGTTCATTCGCGTTGCCTGCTGGGAAGTGAGCCTTGTTTGGTTCTCGGTCGGTTCTAGTTGACATCTGCTTAGAAGCACGTTTAGAAGCGTCGGCTGTCGCGATCACTCGGCCGTCTGCCGCGGTGTGCTCGGTAAAACTCACCGCTTGCCTATCACGTGGTGGTGCTCATTTCCCAGCATGCCCCTGATGGCTGGGCTTCAAAAATGTCACGTGACGCTCTCTCCTAGTTTTTTATACCTCCATGGATTCCTTGTTGCTCATCATCCCCTCCATCTTGGGGAGCGCGCCCGCGAGAAGGGCAAGCGGCGTTCAGTTGGAAATTTCACGTCTTTCCGCGATGCGTGTCATTGCAAATCTTGGCAGAAATGATCGTGAGCGCCCAGTGCATGCATTAATTACACCTGTCAGCTCGAAATGCTCAAACCTGGTGAGAGGCCGTTTAAGGTGTTCACCAACTGGAGAGAAAATGACCCAAAGCGATTAGACCCAGCTAATGCGAGGTATCCCTCCGCGGTCTGGCTATCTCTCCCTGCACTGCCATTCTCAGCCGTGTCAAAAAGAAAGAGATCCAGGAGTGTGTTCATTTGACGGTGGTCATTTGACTTGCCATGCTAGACAACAAAAGGAAAGACCGTATCTGCGAACTCTGCGGGAAATGCATGGCTGTGTTCAACCGTTGGCGTCTTTCTGCTATCATAAACAATAACATTTTCTTGCTTCCTGTCGTAGATACAGGTCGCTCACGTCTCTATTTGAAATTATTTGAATTTATGTAAAAATTTATTTTGCTATATTTACGATTTTGGAGGCCTAAAACGGTGTTTTGCCTGCCTATTTTTGGCGCCTAAAACGCGGTTTTTTAGTGCCTAAAAATCCGGCCTCTAATGACTACCATGTAGGAAGCTGTTCAGGTGTGGCAGGTAGAGATCTGAAAAAAAAAGAAAACTGATGGAACCAAAAGACAGTGACTTGCGGAAATAGCTCACGCCGTGGTGGCACAAATACGCCAGATCAGGTTTTAAAGGAAAATTGTGCCCTAAAAGAGGATGTAGTGAGAATATAGACCAAACTGAACGCTCTTCTGCCACTAATAGGAAAAACTGATTCTTTGCTTGAGCTTAAAGTCAGAGTGGCAGGACTTCAAAAGTCAGTTGAACACATGTCTGGCTAGTACGATCAAGTGATGACACGCTTGACCGCGCAGGATCGAGAGATCACTGAAGTCAAAGTACAGCGGTGAGCGCTGTTAGGGTGAACACGCGAGCGCGTGGCCGATGGCACTGTGAGCGCCGCGTAACAGCGATTGTTGGAAACATTGCACATGCGCAGCATGTGCTCTCTGATACACTCTTTCCACCGCGCGCACCACGTCATGCATACGCTTGTGCGTCGTCTGCTAGCCGCATTTTTGTCTGCTAAGCTGGTGCATCATTTATTTCAAGGTGCATCATTTATTAAACTGGTGCATCATTAAATAAAAATTTGGGCATGAATGAAAAAATGAGTATAAGGTCGTTTATATTGGAACTATTTATTTAAGAAAACTGCAGAGAAGGACATAACTTAAAATGGAGGGTACATCAGCTTAACAGACAAAAATACGGCTAGCAGACGACGAACAAGCGGATCCATGACGTGGTACGCGTGGTGGAAAGAGTGTATCGCACAGCACATGCTGCGCATGGGCAGTGTTTCCAACGATGGCTGTTACGCGGCGCTGACCATGCCGTCATCCACGCGCTCGCGTGTACACCCTAACAGTGCTAGTGCTCATCGCTGTACGTATGGCGTGTGCCGAAGGCTTAACTGATGAGCAGGAACTTTCAGAAGCCAGGTTAATGACCTTGAGCAGTACGGACGCAGGCAAAACCTTGAGATACATGGCTTTCACGAAGCGATAGCGAAAATTTGCTAGACGTTGTCAATGATCTTGGAGTATCCCTTGGTCTAGCCCTTCTAAGTGAACCGGATATCGAGAGCATACACTGTCTTCCAGCCAAAAACGGTCGCGTTCGGGCTGTATGAATCATGTTTGTTGCAAGGAAAACAAAAGAAAACTGGCAACAGAAAGGGAGCGACAATTACGAGAATCAAAGTCTGAAGTGCTCTTTTTTGATAATCTGACCCCGCAAAAAGGAGGAAGAAGAAGTGCGTTCGGGCATGCCTGTGCCTTGAACTGCTCTCATATTTTTCGTAATTCTGAGAATTCCTGACGTCCGCAGATCAAGCGAGACGGGGGACGTCGTTCCCCGAAATGGGGGGACCATCACCCCGACCAGACCGCGGGCCCCAGCCGCCTGCCTACTGATCGACCGAAGATGGGTGACCGTGTCGTCGCAGCCGCTCGCTGCGATTCCAGCGACAGCTCACCCGTGGAAGAAATGGAGTCAGAAGCAGATTTCACTGCAGTCGCCAACCAGCGGTTGAAAAGAAAGCTTCGAAGGACGTCAAGTTAAGGGACTTGCAACCATCGACGGATCTGGCAAGCAGTCTTTCACAATTTCATACTTGCCAACCTCTCCGACAGAAAACTTGAACTCGCTTAACAGGCAGTCCTTAACGGAATATTTCGAGCGGGTCGCACCAGCGCAAGTGACTGAAATCCGCATCAATAGTAGGGAGAACAATTTGTCAGTCGATGTGACAAACAAAACCATCCTCGAGAGACTGAAGGCCGTCACACAGCTGGGAAGTGTGTCAGTGCGTTCGTTCCTTGCCCACGGGAAATGAACAACGACTGCAGTCATAAATGACGTGGACATCGACATCACCGACGCTGATCTTGAGAGGCTAGTAACGTCAACAGTCAGAATTATGACCATCCACTGCTTCGGGCAGTCTCGATGCATTAAAATAGTATTTGATTCTGAGTCCCTGCCTGAAAGCGTCAAGGTGGGATACATCAGACATCCAGTGCGCCCTTTCGTGCCAAGGCCTTTGCAGTGTCACAAGTGCTGGAAGTTGGGACACGTCAGCGCTGTGTGCAAAAGCGTGATAACTTGTCAGCGGTGTGGAGGACCTCATAAGATTGACAGCTGCGACGCTGCGGCTCCCTTCAAGTGCCCGAACTGCTCTGGTGCGCATGACGCGACATCCAAAGATTGTCCGAAGATAAAAGAAGAAATACGCATACTAAGAAAGATTGTGAGGGACAACTCGACACACAAAGAGGCTGTCTCATCTATTCGCCGTCACAGACGCCGTTCCCAACGCAGACGCCAACGGAACCACAGCGGCCACCGGACTGATAGATCAACCACTACACCAGATAAACAGGTGACTGCGCAGTGTAAAGCCTCTGCTCCCATCTGGAGTGCACCCCGATCGAGTGGTGGACAAAAGGGGGGCCGAGCCACCGTTACAGGCAGATGTTTCAGACGATCAGGGGCCTTCACAGCCGTCTGAAGCAATAAGCAAAACCACATCATGGGCTGCTACTCCAAAGGTGGCTGAAAAGGATAAGCAAGACTTCGACAAAACACAGACACAGACTACACTGAAGAACCTGCTGAAGTCCCTACGTGCCATTCTGTGCGAACTACAGATACCGGGCGCGAAGGAAGCAGTGCAGATCCTCAACGTATTGGAACCGCTCCTAGTAGCGCTTCCACAGAACAACATGGCGACCTCATTCGAAGAGAGAATACGCGCATCTGCTATAATGCAGTGGAACGCAAGAGGTTCGCGAAGTAGGCTGTGTGACTTTCGGCAACGGATGCCTAAATATCGGTTTCCTGTGGTTGTTATATGGGAGCTAAACATGGTATCACCTTTTACGATATTCGGTTACGTGATACTATGGTCTCGCGACGACCGAAGTACGAGCAAACTGGTTGTATGTATACGTAGTGATTTAACGTACGTGAGGCATGACGTGGCTCCTCATGCTTCAGATGATTATATATGCCTGACTATGAAGCACAAGCGACGTGCAATATCTCTCATAGGTGGATACATTCCCCCCCCAGGAGCCGCATCGACTGTTCTCACCTTTCATCTGTATTCCAAGCTTGCCCGAGCCCTCACGTGCTAGTAGGAGATTTCAATGCGCACCATCCAATGTGGGGCTCTGCATCGATGAACACTCGCGGCAGGGACATGGCTGATTTTGTGCTAAATAGGGGCCTGATGACCATCAACGATGGATCCGCCACTTTCCTTCGTGGCACATCATACAGCAGCTGTCTGGACGTTTGTTTTGTGACTAGAAATCTCGTCTACCTCGTCTTGGTGTGTAGATGTAGAAACGCACGGAAGTGACCACCTCCCGACGTATATACAACTAAAAGGATTCCGCCGTTCAACTCCCCGTTCTGTACGAAGCGTAGACTGGCAAGCCTTCCAAACATCTGTGGATACCCAGCGTGGCAACATCAAATGTATTTCTGAAATAGAAGGCGTTATAGCATCAGCCTTGACAGCAAACACCAGACTCATCAGTTTGCCTAAACCCAGATCGCAGGTTGACGCACAATACGAGCACCTGCGTGCAGTGCGTCGCCGCGCAGAAAGAAAGTACAGGAGGACGAGATCACCATAAGACCTGTCTACATCTCGTCAATCACAGCGACATGTACTCCGACACCTCGATGAGCTCGACAGGCAACGGTGGAGAACATTTTGTGGTTCTCTGGATCCCAGGAAACCACTATCAGGAATATGGCAGGTTGTACGAAGCCTTCGGACACCTAGGCCGCAGTTGTTTCCATTCCGAGGTGTGGCCCTAAAGCACGGACGGAGTGAAGTAGAAATAGTAGAAGATAATTGCCGATTGCTCGTAGGCACGTCCTTCTCACCGGGATCACCTTCATGCTATGCCTCACCGCCATCTTGTGACGAGCGTCTCGACTTGCCGTTCACTTTGCACGAGCTCAACGCTGCTATCTCTGCCTGCCGACACTCCTCCGCGCCAGGACCCGATGGAATCACTTATTCGGCTCTCTCTCATCTCAGCCAGGAAGCACAGAAAGCTCTTTTCTCCTTCTAAAATACTACGTGGGACACGGCGAGGGTACCAGATAACTGGAAGTGCAGCCACATAGTGGCCATATTGAAACCAGGCAAGTGTTTCAACGAACTCTCTTCTTACAGACCAATTGCCTTATCCAGCTGCGTTGGCAAGGTAATGGAACGTATGGTGCTACGAGACTGAAATGGCTCTTGGAGAATACTTTCACCTTGCCAGATTTCATGAATGGTTTCCGCAGGGGTCGTTCATCTATAGACGGAGTTATAGACCTAGTTTTGTCTGTGGAACAGGAAAGACAACGCCGGAGATTAGTTGGTGCAATTTTTTGGATATGAAAAGCGCCTACGACAACGTCCTTCACGAAGCCGTTCTTGACGCGCTTGAAGACATTGGCGTAGGAGGTCGACTTCCCGCATGGATTGCCAGCTATCTCAGCGAACGTACCATTTTCATGTCGACGGCTGATGGCGATACCGGCAGGCACTATGTCAACCGTGGTGTTCCACAAGGCGCGGTCCTCAGCCCAACACTATTCAACGTCACACTCATTGGTCTTGGTGCGGAGCTTCCTGACAATGTCAAAATCAGCGTACACGCAGACGATATTTGCATATGGGCCTCTGGAGTAACGCGCCCGCAAATGCGAGCAAGACTACAACAGGCTACGTCAATAACATCCAAGTACTTGCGCCATCGAGGCCTGCAACTCTCAACTGCAAAGTGTGCTGCATTGACGTTCACAAGGAAATCAATGACGCGGTATCCGATATTCGCTGAGGGAGCAGTGATTCCTGCTGTGACGCATTACAGATATTGAGGCGTTGTTATTGACCGCAACCTATCTTGGTCGAAGCACGTAGCGGCGCTGCGAACCAAACTAAGCAGCTTTGTAGACGTGCTTCGTGTTGTCGCTGGTCTAAGATGGGGGCCCCTCTGAGAAAAGCCTTCTGCAGTTGTACCAGGCATTGTTTGTGGGATATATACGCTACAACTCACCTGTGCTGTCACGTATGCGTACAACGTGCATTCATACGTTGAAGAGCCTTCAAGCGAGAGCACTCCGTACATGCCTAGGCCTCCCGCGATGTACTACAACATCAGGCACCATCGAAGAGTCACGCACCTACCCTATAGAGGTTTACACGTCTTGTGAACCTCTTCGAATCCACCTTCGGCTGCTGACCCGGCATCCGCACCGCCACTTGTCTTCACTGCCGACGAACCGACGAGGCTGTGCCTACTCGGAATGCATCAATACTCACAGACGTACCATTCCTCTAGGTTTCGCACCAACCGAGATCCCTGAAGTGCCATTGTGGACACTGCGAAAACCACTGGTATGCCTTCAAATACCCGGGATTCCAAAGAAATCACGGGTTCCTAGTGCTGGTCTAAAGCAACTCACCCTGGCATACTTGACTGAGACATACAACGACTCTATACATGTATACACTGATGGCTCTGTGACTCCTTGCGTTTCAACCGCCGCTTTTGTGGTCCCTCAACGGGATATTTCCCGGCAGTACAGATTAGATCATAACTCATCATCAACAGCAGCAGAATTAGTTGCTATACGGGAAGCTGTTCGCTTTGTAGGCGACCAAGCACCACGCAAGTGGACTATACCTTCTGATGCAAAATCCGCATTGCAAGCCCTCAATTCATGCTCAAGACTAGGACAATATTACGTATTGGCTTCCCAAATCATACAGGCATTCGATATCACGCAACGGAATGGTCACTAGGTCATCTTCCAGTGGGTACCTGGACATTGTGGCTTGGCAGGCAACGTGCTCGCTGATGCTGCAGCCAAAACCGCTTTGGATAACAGCGCCGTTCTCGTAAATATTTAGTACTCTCGAAGTGACGTGAACTTCTTGTTGAGATCGCTTATGCGAGAGTTCACGACAACTTACTGGTCTCAATCGGACAATCGGCATTGACGTCTGCGGGAAACAGACCCTAACATGACTTTTTGACTGCCGGCTAAAATAAAGCGACGCCACGCCAGTCTGCTTCACCGGATTCGACTAGGCGTCGCCTTCACCCGACGCTACACGCACCTTATCGGCCGTGCTGACAGCCCGAACTATGAGCGCTGTCCAGTGGTTGAGACTCTAACACATGTATTGTGCGACTGCCCTCTTTACGTGTCCCAACAGAAGCTGGCTTCAACGTTGGCCGGCATCGGTGTTAACACACTAAGTGAAGCTAACCTATTGTCCGCACTGTCCGACCAGACAGCATCAAGGACTGCTACAAAGGCATTTATGGATTTTCTGAAGAGTACTGGACTTGACAGTAGACTTTAAGAAGACCACTGTGTGTTACGCGGTCATTGTACATACGCATCACCTCTTCCTGGCCCCATCATCATCTTTATCACTCTTTCCCTCCCTTTCCCTTTTCCCCTGTGCTGAGTAGCAGGCCAGAGCGCACAAGCTCAGGCCGACCTCTCGGCCTTCTAATAAATTCGCTCTCTCTCGCCGACCCCGCAAAACAAGCGTTTGCTTTCGTTGACACTCACGAAGGCTTCTGAAACGGGATATCGCTACCTATGGCAGAAAGACTGGAAAATACTGCTGCGTAAGGACCCTGGTGAGCCAGCTTTGTGTTTGTCAAACGAGTCTGACTTTTCGATGTTCACAAACGCTCTATTAGAAATGGCTAATCGAGTTAGCCGGACCTCGCAAGCAAACAGTTCTGCTTAGATGTTCCTCTTGGATGCAAACGCCGCTTGATTACGGTACAGTACCACAATCATGGATAACTATTCACCCAATTATGGTTATTAGAGTGCAGCAGAATTTCATGCACGTGTGTTGCGCTCAGTCAGCGATTTAAGTAGGTTCCGCTCTATCTTTTGCTTAAATGCAAGAAGCCTGCGTAACAATATAGATCAAGTCACAATGTATCTTGACTCGTGTCAGCATAAATTTGACATACCTGCCTTCACTGAAACCTGGTTCAGTGAATGTGATAACGCTGTGAAGATCGATTGCTATGCTGATTTGTCCCTATGCAGAAAGAACAGAGTTGGTGATGGCGTCTCATTGTAGATCAGAAATACCATTCATTTCAATCTGTTAAGACACATGTTCACTTCATACCGATTATGAATTACTGACTGCAGAGGTGAACGGCATTACAATGTTACCGGTGTACCGACCCCCCCTCTGGTAATGTAAATAATTTCGTTGCACGTATAGACAGTGTACTTGCTCTTGTAACTAGGAACAGAAAACCTGTCATAGTAATGGGGGGATTTCAATATCGAAATGCAGTCCGATTCCTGTGATAAAAGAAGTATTCTTGACGCAATGTCTTGCTATGGTTGTTCTAACATTATCTATGTTCCTACTCGTATTACTGATCAACTGCAATGGATCTGTGTTTCACCGATATTTTGCCTTGTGATGTGCATTCTGGCGTTATGATATCTTATTTTAGTGATCACTTGCCTTTCTTCGTTTTTCTTCTGAATATTAAGAGAATGTCGCCTAAAACATCGCCAGTCTTGTAAGGAAAATTAATGACGATACATTGCAACGCTTTCGAAGTTTATTACAACAAGAAGATTGGACAGGCGCGTACAGTGAATGTAAACCAAACATTAGTTACACGATTTTCATGGAAAATTTTTTAAAAGTATATAATACGGCGTTCCCGTTGGTTAACTACGTTAAATTTAAAAGTCTAGAAAACCTTGGGTAGATAAGGAAGTGCACAAACGAATCGTCAACAAAAATAAACTTCATGCTTACTTCATAAAGTATAGAGACGTAAATATTCTTAAGGTTTTTAAGCAAACGCGTAATAAACTATCATCTGATAATAAAAAGGCGAAATAGGACTACTATATCAAAGTATTCTCTAACAGACTTATACGAGAAAAAATATGGACAGCATATAATAGCCTCATGTGCAAAACAAAGAAGCAATCTCTGCATCAAATAGAAGATGGAGGTAGGATATACTCTGGTGTTGCCTTATCAAATAAACTTAATGACCACGTTCTCTCTATAGGTGAAGGGGGTACAAGTGTTGGTGAGCATGCTGTATCATTATATTTGAAAGATAAATCAGTCAAGGCAATCTTTTTTTCGCCTGCATCATCACAGTTGATTTTGAAGTTACCTAACTACTGCTCGGCTGGAATTGCCGGTATTAAATCGCAGGCACTCAAATACGTCTCAGTCATAGCAGCACCGACACTTGCACATACTTTGGACTCGGAACAGTAGCACAAAAAATTACACAGGCGACGACAGAGCAAGACGGGACACAGCGCTGTGTCCCGTCTTGCTCTGTCGTCGCCTGCGTGATTTTTTGCGCTACTGTTCCGAGTTATGCACCATCAACTAGCCCACCAGTTTGTCCTTTTAAACTTCACATATTTGCAACCAGATGCTAACCATGAGAATTTTTCCCGATAAGCTGAAAATAGCAAGGGTCTCTGTTATACACAGAGGAGGTGATCGAAACTTGTTTGCGAATTATTGTCCTATATCTGTTTTTATCTGTGTTCAGCAAAGTTGCTGAAAATGTCATCAACACGCGCTTAGTTAGTTTCATCGAGAAAATAAATGCAATATCAACCCAGCAGTACGGATGTAAAACGGGAAAATCAACATAAAGGGGCTTGCTTCGCATGAAGGATGAAATAATAAACATAGCAGATAAAAGTTTCATAGTGGTATTGTTTCTGGACCTAAAAAAGGCATTTGATTCGGTTAATCATAAAGTTTACTTGTTTAAATTGTCATAGTATGGAATAAGAGGCACCCCTTTAGACTTGATTAAGAGGTACCTAACGTCAAGAGTTAAATGTAGTAGTGTGAATGGTGTTTCATCTAGCTACATGGATATACGCAGAGGCGTTTCGCAGGGCTCAATTTTGGGGCCGCTGCTCTTTCTCCTGCATATTAATGATAAAGTCAACATTCCTTGCACTCCCTCAATGGTCATGTATGCAGACGACACAAATATTTTCTTTTCTGGGCGTAATATAAACTCTGTAGCGACCGACGCAAATAAATGGCTGGCTGGACTGTCCAAATGGCTCACAGCAAATAAAACAGAGCTCAACGTACACAAAACAAAGTTTATATTATTAAGACGGAGAAACAGCATTATAGACAATGAACCCATCATTACTTTTGGCAATAGTGCTCCATCGCGTGTGAACTCCATACGATTTTTAGGTGTAATAATTAGGAAAGGCTAATTTGGACAGGTCACAATAATCATGTATGTTCATGTAGTTCAGTTGGTATAGTCTACAAAATGAGAAATGTATTGCCATTATGGTTTAAGAAGCAAATGTACTAGGCTCTTGTGCAATCATACCTACATTACTGTCTATTGGTCTAGGGAAGCACTGCGCAATCTAACTTGCAATGAGAAGTGGTATAGCGCAGGTTTTTTTGAGACGGGACAAGATGAAGGGGACACACACAAGCGCTAACTTTCAACAAAAAGTTGTTGAAAGTTAGCACTTGTCTGTGTCTCCTTCATCTTAATACGTCAGATGTCTTACCAACAAGGCCAGAAGTCAGGCCTCGCAATAACTATTTGTTTTACAAAAAAGCCATTCGTGACATTAGTAATATCAAACATCAAGACAGCACAACTGAACATTGGAACAAAGTGGCATAATAAACATACGTAACTTAAAAACCCTGCGGTTGGCTCTTGAGACACATACTTAAGAACGACACTTCGTTTTCACTCATTTTGCACGACCCTCAAAAACATCTGCCTTATACACTTCGACATGTTAGCTATATGAATAACAGAATCAGGACAAACTATGTTTCACAAACGCTGAACTACCACATTACGACACTGTTGAACAACAACAAAGGTATAGAAGAAATAATAAGAAATCACAAATCAGGAAAAAGAATAAAGCGCTAAATAAGTCAACTACTTCATTCATAGTTCTTTTGTGTTACTTCCAGTGCATATTGCTTGCTATCTGTGTTTAATGATTTCCGTTCACAACAATGATACTTTTCCAATTTTATATTTGCCTGCTAAATATATTTTATTTTCTGTAAGCATTCAAAGTTGTACGTGAGCTTTTCCTTTCTTTTGTAAGTTTTCAGTCACTTCCGTTTTTGTTGCCAATGCTTCTGTGGAAACTGTAGTAGTTTCAGGTGAGAGGACCTCGTCAGGCGCCAATGCCTTTAGTCCTCTCTTTCCTAAGTGTAACATTGTGCACTTGAATCAAATCAATTCAATTCATTTCAAACAATTTTGTTCCACCATGCACAACAAGTGCGCACTTGATGACGCGTACAGTACATATATAAGAGGTTGAAATGACTCCAGCCAAGTTTATAGAGAGCCCGACGTTTCGGGACCGATTCGGTCCTTCCTCAGGGGGTGACAAGGTTTGTCGTGGAAGCATCTCCTCGTCTTGTTCCACCACGGCTCCGGGTTCCCCTGTCCCTCACGTTTCGGAGGCCGTGAACGTACACTGAGGGCATTGTTCCTAGTGACTGGTTCACATTTCCAGGTGTGTTTTGTATGTGCCAGGACTCGAGCAACAGCCTCCTTCCCAGATTTTTTTCTGTTTCTAGAACAGAAGCGCCGTCAAAGTCTATATTATGGTCGTGCTTCTCACAGTGCTCTGCAAGAGTGCTGCGTTGTACTTCCATCTTCCTGACGTCGTTCTTATGTTGGCGCACTCTTTCTGGGAAACACTTGCTCTCGCCTATGTGGCTGGCTGGACATTCCGAACACGGCACCTTGTACACTACGCCTTGGTGTTGTTCCCTAGAGGGTCGATCCTTCGGCCGCGGTAGCAAGCGGGTGAGCGTCGACGCAGGCTTGTGAATCGCCATGACCCCCTATTTTCCAAGAATCCTGGAGAGCTCTTCACTGAGGCCAGGCACATGTGGGATGATGATGCGCTGGGCTGGCTTCTTAGATTCTATTGTGGCCGGTGGGGTGGCCTAGGAGGAAAGGAGTCACGTAGTGTTTCTTTCGCAGGTGCCTCTCCACGGTTAGGTGGTTGTCCTCTCGACACACGGTGTGACACCCGGCGGGTGAATGCTTCCGTGTATCCATTCATTAGTAGCTCGGCGATGATCCTCTCCTCTTCTCTCTTTCTCTCCCCTTCTGACGTGCAGATTGTTCTTGCACGTGAAAGGAGCGCCGAGACGACCGAAGCATTGTGGGCAGTAGTATGAGAGGATATGAAATGCAAATACGGTGTGCGTTGGCTTTCTGTACACCGAGATGATCATGTGCTGGCCCTGCCGTCCGACTGCAACATCGAGAAACGGAAGCGTCCCGTCCCGCTCTCGCTCCACTGTGAACTGTATCGCCTGGTCAACGGAATTCAGATGTTGGAGGAAGCTGTCTACGGTTGACTTCTTTATGACGTAGAAGCAGTCATCCACGTACCTCACAAACACTTTTGGCTTATCACTAAAGGCGCTTAGTGCCGTTTCTTCTATGTGCTCCATTGTGAGGTTCGCAGCTGTGATGGAGATGGCCGCCCCCATCGCGGTCCCGCTGGCTTGTCTGTAGGAGTTGCTACTGCGGCCGAAGAATGGACCCTCTAGGGAAAAACACCGAGACGTAGTGTACAAGGTGCCGTAATCAGAATATCGAGCCAGCTACATACGCCAGAGCAAGTGTTTCCGAGAAAGAATGCGCCAACATAAGAACGACGTCAGGAAGATGGAACTACAATGCAGCGCTCTTACAGAGCACTGTGAGAAGCATGACCATAAGATCGACTTCGATGGCGCTTCTGTTCTAGAATCAGAAAGAAATCCGCGAAGGAGGCTGTTGCTCGAGTCCTGGCACATACTGAACACACCTGGAAATGTCAACCCATCTCTAGAAACAATGCCCTCAGTGTACGTTCATGGCCTCTGAAACGTGAGGGAAAGGGAAACCGGGAGCCGTGGTGAAACAAGACGAGGAAATGCTTCCACGACCAACCCAGTCACCCCCTGAGGAAGGGACCGAATCGGTCCGGAAACGTCGGGCTCTCTATAAACTTGGCTGGAGCCATTTCAACCTCTTAAATATTTCACCCGGCCAGACAGATTTCTGTCGAAATGTTTACATTCAACTCATTGCACATTGACTTCGGTCAGGAAGCGGCACTGCTCGCAAAGCGGTAGTGAATGTAGCAAGAGTCATACGACCTACCAGACCCATCTCGACTTCACGAAGACCTGCCGGGAGATGAACGTAGTGCAACGAAGCCTTCAGCTCAAACGCTTGGTGCACATGGCGGAGGGTAACAAGATGATCGCACAAGCCGAACGGCACCTGATAAACGCCCGAGTCCATGAATGCCACAGCGTGATCAAGAAGAAGCAATTAGACCTGTTTTAGATGCGAAGCATCTTATGCTCGGGGCTATGTCCGTCTCTCCCTCGTCCCCCCGTTCCGCGTCCCCCCGTCCAGCGTCCGGCCACTTTCGTGAAGTAGGGAAGCACCCATTATGCGAACCAGAACACTGTAGTAATATGAAGGCCGTCAACCCTACCACAGTCATCAGTCATGGCCGAGAGCACAGAGAGGCTGCTTAGCAATGGCTAGGCAGGTGGTGTCTGTCGCCCAGGTTGACCCCATTCCTTGATCTTGCTTGCATGTGTTTGGAGGGGGCTTTGTCCGTCCCTCCTTCCCGCGTCCCACACCACCACAGTGCATGCGCGTCCCCTTCCCCTCTGTCTCCTACGCTCACCCCCCTTTCTCTCCTCTAGGAATACTCTACTCTACGGAGCGGCCCCCCGCGTTCCACATCCCCACAGCGCATGCGCGTCATCTCCCCCCTCTCTCCTCTAAGAATCCTCTACTCTACGGAGCGGCTCCGGCGTCCCACATCCCCACAGCGCATGCGCGTCCTCTCCCCCCTTTCTCCTCTAGGAATCCTCTACTCTACGGAGCGGCTCCCGCGTCCCACACCCCCCACAATGCTTGCACGTCCCCTCCGCCTGTCTCTCCTCTCCTACGGTCCCCCGTCCTTTCCTCTAGGAATCCTCTACGGAGCGGTGCGCACTACAGGTGATGTGGCAGCTGCATACTCCGCTGGGGGGCGCTACTGTAGTTCCGCGGTATGAAAATGACGGAGCGTGCGCGCCTCATTCTCTCTCCTGTGCAGCGCCGCGATGAGCGCTCGGACCGCTGCCGTGAAATGAGAGCGGCGACGTTCCTCCCGCTCAAGCTAATTATCTCCCCGCTGCTTCGCATCCACACATGGTTCCCTTTAGCGGGAGATGGGGAAGTTTTTTTCCTCCGACGGCATCTTCAACATCGACTGCCCAGCGTCTTTCCGTCTTTGGAGGAATTCGCTCGAAACGTGAATGCAACAACAGCTCGGAACCAACAAGCGGCCCACAAAAGCAAGCTTGCGACACTTCAAGGAGGAAAACCACACCGCAGTCCTGACAACGAAAAATTCTTCGTCAACCTGTCCTCCAGACAATTCTCCCCGACCGAGCACAGCGTGCTGGCCATGGGACACAACTTCAACGTGACCGCGGCACATCCGTCACTACCAAGGATCATTGCGGCCATGGAGGAAGGCATAAGACGACTCGGCAGCGGTATTCAGAAAACCACCATTCTCAAGGGCATCGGGGTTCTATCAAAAATAGGAAAGCGCCGTGAGCACAACCTGTCGAGGGAGGAGAATAATGCGATCCGTGCGCTGCGAAGTGATGGCAACGTTGTCATCCTCCCGGCCGAAAAGGCCAACGCAATCGTCCTGGTCGATAGGGAGGCGTACAACGACAAAGGGCGTGACCTCCTTCACAGCCCGGCCTATGAAAAGCTGACGAAAGACCCCACACCAAGAGTCTAAAGGAAACTGAACAAGCTTCTGGAGAAAATCTTTAAAAGGCACCCGGAGGCCCGAACCACCTACCTCCAGCTTATCTGCCGGAACGGCTCTGCACCAGGATTTTACGAGCCTCCCAAGATCCACAAGCCCACCGCCCCGCTCCGTCCTATCGCGGATTTTACGTCATCTCCACTCTGTGCGCTATCCAAGTATCTCCACCGGACTCTGGCGCCGCTCGTGGAAAAGCACCAACCCACATACCTAACGCCAGCCACTTCCTGGAGCGCATGAAAGATGTGGCAGTGAGCAGTGATGAGTGCATCGTCTCGTTCGACGTCGTGTCCCTGTTCACCAGTGTACCCATAGCGTTAGCGGTGTCTTGGGCACGAGCAGCTTTGAATAAAGATAAACTTTCGGGCGAAAGAAGCTGCCTAAGCATCGACGAGCTCTGTCGCCTAGTGGAGTATTGTCTCAAGGGAACATAGGTCTATTCGATTCAAGAAAAGTGCCCGGCAACGCACGCAAGAAGGTGCAGCCGGTGCCGACACCTGGTGCACCAGATGTAGTTAGGTGTCTCGGCACCCGTTGCGGGGTGCAAATGCAACGCATCAGCAGCGCTACCGCTTAAATGTCAATCAAATGTTGAGGTGCAAGGCTATCGTCTGTTATTCGGCTAGTCAGGAATAGCACGCGCTAGCAAGCGGTCGTGAGTATTGTGCGCCCACGGATTTGCACCTGATTTGTCAGCATGGAGGAACTCCACATTGCCATTGAATTAGCTGAATCCGACAGCGAAGACGAGGAACTCGACCCAGTGTTGTGTCAAATGGGTGCCCAACTGATCCGCAGCGATCGTAACCGCACACCTAGGTACTACGAGGAAGTTGTGGCCCGTTATTTTGACTACGAGTTCAAGCGCCTTTTTCGGCTATCCATAGACGCGTTTGAGACACTCGTCGGGCGTTTCAAGTCGTCGTCCTTTTTTTCCAAGGCGGCGGGGAGGAGGCCCTCAAATGGCAGCGGAGAAAACTCGCCTGATTGCTCTCAGCTACTTGGGTGCGCAGAATAGCATGTACAGAATCGCCGACACGTTTGATGTCTCCGAGTCATCCGTGTCATTGTGTCTGAAAAGGGTTCCTGACTCTGTATTCAGCATAAGTCAGGAAGTCATTGTTTGGCCCAGCGATCAAGAGTGGGCGAATATCAAAGCAGGCTTTGCTGCTAGGGGCGACGGTAAAGGACCGAGGAACACCATTGGGTGGGTTGATGGTTGCCACATAGAGATTCCTCACCAAAATGAATCCTAGGCATCGTATTACAACAGAAAAAAGTTTCCTTCAATCATTCTTCAAGGAATCTGCGATGCTAACTGCTGCTTCACTGACATTTTTATTGGTTATCCTGGCAGCGTACACGACGCACGTGTGCTGAAAGAGAGCCCCTACTACAGGGCTGCAGAACTTAAGTGCGCTGGCGATTACTTGCTAGGGGACGCAGTGTGCCCGCTTCTACCATGGCTAATGCCTCCCCACAAAGACAACAGGGCTACGTTTGAGCGCTACAAGCGAAAGTTCGATAAGAGGCTCAGCCAGCAGCGTGTAGCCATAGAACATGCCTTTGGCATTCTGAAGCAGCGCTTCAGACGGTTATATCTTGTGGATGCAGATACTATCGATCAGTGTTGCCTCATTGTCACAGGAGCGTGCGTGCTACACAACCTATGTAGCAGCAGCCGTGACACGTTGGTCAACAGCGAGGATATACCCAGGGAAGAGACGACATCCACAACGAAAATGATGGAGCCATCGCAAGCACTGCAGCTATAAGAGCTATTTGTGAACTCCGACGCAAAAACATAGCTGAAACGCAGTGGAGAAACTTTAAATCGACTGTTTCGCATGCTTATGCGAACTACTATGGAATAACATTGCTGACACACAGTGCTGTGACCTAAGATTAAGTGTTTTGCATGCTTGTGTGAACTGCTATGAGAGTACATTGCTGACACGCAGTGCTAGCCTTCAGATTGAAACTCCTACACAAGAACACTGACAACATGCAGGGTTGAGATTTGAAATCTGGTGTTTTGCATGCGTTGCATTCTCAATTTCACCTTTCTATGTGATTTGTATGAATGCCACAAAACAATATTGCATGAAAAAAGAAGTTTATTTTTTTTTTGCCTCGTATGCACTCCCGAAGCGCTCCAACAAAGCCATTTTTTCTGCATGCCGAGCAGCCCTGCTTTTTTCAATTTCATCCAGCGTCTGCAGCAACTGGGCCAAAGGCGGGTTTTTCGGCCTACGCTGTTGTACTTCAGGTGGGCCCTCAGCCCTCGATTCCTGGCTGACTGGGGCACTGGAATCTTGGACTGGTGCCTCTGGTTTCCTGCGACAAATGTATTGTAGTGGAGCTTAGGCCTTCATTTGATGATCACACTTACGTTTCCTGCCTGCCTTCTCGAACCATTTTGAGTCCCTCCGTGTATGTCACAATCGGACTCATATTCTGCTGCTTTTCCATGAGGTCCAACATCTCTCTAAAAATTAAATGCAAATGGCATCACTACATTAGTACATGAATGGCAAGGTACCTTCTGTCTCCACTGTCGCTCATGCTATGTGAAGGAAATGAAGTGTAGGAGAAGATGGATGCTTGCAATGACGAGAAGTGTTGAACAGAGAATTTCGCTTGAGCTGAAGGTACAAGAGGTAAGACAAAGCTTCCTGTCAAAACTCGGGCTCCATAACATTCCTTTTCCACTGTTTTTTTGTGAAGGCAGTAGAAAGACGAGAAATCATGTAGTTCAGTTTATTCTATTCATAACATGGAAACGGTGGAAAAGAGGATCCCTAGGCTGACATATGCAAATAAAGTAGTGCGACTACTGCCTACGAACTAATTATGGCTGATCCACACGACTTGTGGAAACCGCAACCGCATCCTACAGTGGTACAATTACCTTCATACAGTTCCCGTAATATGAATGAGAAAGATAACTGGAGCCTGAAGTTCCAGGCTTGCTAGTTGTGTATGCTCCGACTTTTCTAATGCTTTAGCATAATGTGCATTTAGGTGACTGGTTACATACAGTAGAAAGAAATAAGAGCGAGAGAGATGCATGAATGCTGACTAAACTTAATTTGCACTCGCCCTAGCATCTTATGGACAAAATTAGGGCTTTCTAAAACATTTTAGGAACTCCTAAGAGCTATATTGTGATACCGTGTAGGTTATTTTGCAAAGTAACTTTTCTCGGGGAACATTGGCGTTTACTTTAGGACATATTTGTGGTGCATAAATATTTTCACTGAGGGAGAAGGTTAACTCATCGAAAAGGAAATGCTGATTAGAGTGAAAAGGGAAAAAAAGCCATTTAGGGGAAGTGCGCGGCACTGTCCAAGTTTTTTTTTCTATGCATGAGTATCGAATATGATATAGAAGTTGGGCGTTATCAGAACTATGCACATAGAAAATAAAATCAGCTGTGTGAAAACTTACTCTTCAAACCTGAACTCCGCAGTTCCGCTGCCGGATTTCTTGTTATTCTCGCGGGCTCTCTTGTATGCTCTCTCGAGTGACTTCCACTTGTTTGTCACCCGCAGAACACTCAAAGAGCACTCAAACTCTTCATTTACAAAATCTGTAAGGTACAGGAAGAGCTGCTTTTTGTTCGTGTGTGGAAAAAATATGCGCACAAATTAATACACACGTACTCGTTACCAACGTGCTCGTCGCTGCCTTACCTTAGTCCTCCCTTTTTGCCGATGTTAACAAAATTCTCTTTGTATTTTTCAATGAGAAATCTCGTCTTTCGTCCGCTCCATAGATCTTCGCCCGAGTCGTCGCGACGTGCACGATTCTGATGAAACAGGGCAGCTGCTGCAGCGGACGCCTGCGTCGTCGGCATGGCGTGATTTTGCGGTGCTGTAGGCATAGGGTGCCCGTTTGTCGGGTCAGTGGTGGTAAAGCGACCCGACGCGCACACGACCCACACTGTTCTCCCATCTGAAAAAAAAAAACAAGGAAAAACAAAGGGTAACGAAGAAATGTCGCCGTCGTGCATGTGAGCGGACAACTTCTCAAGCATGCTATCACTTGTAAATAATTACATGCTGTAGAGTAGAGTTCAGCGTCGCCGTCTAGAACTATCACGCCAAGCTCGTCCACAATGGGGAAAATTTCCGTCGGCACACCGTCGATATCTGCTACCACCGACATACTTTGCTGTTGTCGTCTGCAGGTCGAGCTGTCTGCCAGGCTCGCGACAGGAACGGTGTGCGAGACTGCACCAAAATGCTGCACCCTCGCGCTGAAAGGTGCAAAGGTTCGCGACACCATGGCAGCACCTTACCTACACCTTGAACAATCGAGGACGGAGGTGCAGGGGGCGCCGCTGTACCTTGGCGAATAGAAGAGCGAGGTGCAGCGCACCGTGAAAAGATCGCAGAAGGTGCGGGGAGCCTAGGCTGAATCGCACAGACGTCATACTTCAGTGTCGACGGGAACTTCTACAGACAAGTAAGTGGGGCCGCGATGGGGGCGGCCATCTCCGTCACAGCTGCGAACCTCACGACGGAGCACATCTACGCTCCTTTATTGACAAGCCAAAAGCGTTTGCGAGGCACGTGGATGACTGCTTCTGCGTCATAAAGAAGTCAGCCGTAGACAGCTTCCTCCAACATCTGAATTCCGTCGACCAGGCGATACAGTTCACGGTGGAGCGAGAGCGGGACGGGACGCTTCCGTTTCTCGATGTTGCAGTCGGACGGCAGGGCGAGCACATGACCTTCTCGGGGTACAGAAAGCCAACGCACACCGGCAGGTATTTGCATTTCACGTCCTGCCATACTACTGCCCACAAAGCTTCGGTAGTCTCGGCGCTCCTTTCACGTGCAAGAACAATCTGCAGGTCAGAAGGGGAGAGAAAGAGAGAAGAGGAGAGGATTGTCGCCGAGCTACTAATGAATGGATACACGGAAGCATTCATCCGCCGGGTGTCACGCCGCGCGTCGAGAGGACAACCACCTAACCGTGGAGAGGCACCTGCGAAAGAAACACTACGTGACTCCTTTCCTCCTCGGCCACCCCACCGGCCACAATAGAATCTAAGAAGTCAGCCCAGCGCATCGTCATCCCATAGGTGCCGGGCCTCAGTGAAGAGCTCTCCAGGATTCTTGGAAAATAGGAGGTCACGGCGATTCACAAGCCTACGTCGACGCTCACCCGCTTGCTACCACGGCCGAAGGATCAACCCTCTAGAGAACAACAACAAGCGTAGTGTAGAAGGTGCCGTGTTCGGAATGTCCAGCCAGCTACATAGGCGAGATCAAGTGTTTCCCAGAAAGAATACGCCAACATAAGAACAACGTCAGGAAGATGGAAGTGCAACGCAGCGCTCTTGCAGAGCACTGTGAGAACCACGACCATAAGATCGACTTTGACGGCGCTTCTGCTCTAGAAACAGAAAGAAATCTGGGAAGGAGGCTGTTGCTCGAGTCCTGGCACATACAAAACACACCTGGAAATGTGAACCAGTCACTAGGAACAATGCCCTCAGTGTACGTTCACGGCCTCCGAAACGTGAGGGACAGGGGAACCCGGAGCCGTGGTGAAACAAAAATCACGCCATATCGACGAAGTGAGTGATGATGAGTGGGCGAAGCTCGATCGTTTTGATCTATGGCAGAAAGAAAATGTGTGGTCTGGAGCGCGCTTTCTGGAACGGTGTGGAAGCGTCATCGTTATCACGCGTAGTGGGTACATTCCACTATACTGGAACGCGCTTATGCTTCATCGTTATCACGTGTAGTCGGTACATTCCACTATACTGCGTCATCGTCATCTTTATCACGTGGAGTGGGTACATTCCACTATACGTGGCTACCTACGTACTACTACTACTACTACTACTACTACTACTACTACTACTAATACTACTACAGAGGAGGCACAGACCCACACCCTAAGGAGCTTCGCCCCTAATACGAGGAGATGCTTCCACGACCAACCTAGTCACCGCCTGAGGAAGGGACAGAATCGGTCCCGAAGCGTAGGGCTCTCTATAAACTTCGCTGGAGCCATTTCAATCTCTGAAATATTGCACCCAGCCAGACAGATTTCTGTCGAAATGTTTACATAATTATATATAGTGTGCCCTTCTCATCCACATGTCAACCAGACCTGCTCTTATGCGTTAGACATGCCCATTACATCCGTCCTAGCAGAGTTAGTTGCTCTCTGTGATGGTCTTGCCGCACGTCAACCGCTCGTCGACATGCACCACCCTTCAGGTCTGATCCTTTACACGGACTCGACACAAGCTGTTCGCGTACTCCGTCGCGTTGACCGTTCTGTGGGTGTAGCAGAGCAATTTCGCCGTTGCGCTGCAGCTTATCCGTGTTCAGTTCGAGTGTATTGGATTCGCCGATCTAGTGTCCTGGCTCATGCCGCGGCAGATGCCGCTTGCCATCCTGTAACCGTCATGTACCCCTTACCTCTGCTCCTGCTGCCACCTTCTGACACTGTCGACATTCACAAAGAAAATCTTCGGCGCACCACGCGAGCTCTCATACCTCCGCGTGGTCATGACCTCCCGAGTGGACTTACTCGTCAAGAGGAGGTATCGCTCCGAAGGGTTCGCGTGAGTGCAGCTGTGACGCCTTCAATCCGCGCGAAGTGGGGCTACACCGACACAACTTCGAGCTGCCCATTTTGTCCTGCGCCGGTGCGGGAAGCAGACCTGAACCACCTCCTATGGACATGCCCTGGGCTTCAAGCGGCTCGTCGACGCCATCTGCGGCGTGCGGGACTTCAGCACACCAGGCCGCCTGACTTGCAGCGATGGATATACGGTCCGAACCATAAGTCCCTCCTGGACTTCATGGAGGAAACACAGTTACACAGTTTTGTATAATATGTATTGATGCCGTAGGGCAAACTCACGCAATAAAAAAAAAATATATATATATATATATATATATATATATATATATATATATATATATATATATATATATATATATATATATATATATATATATATATATATATATATATATATATATATATATATATATATATATATATATAATGTAAGGATGTTTATTGGGCGAGCCTAACGAAAAGCTGGTCGATTGGAAAATAGACACAGGGCGAAGAAGATGGTGGAGCTCGAGCGCCGATCTCGTGGTAGCTTTCTTTCGTGATGATGGCTGTGCCTTGTCGTTGTCTTCATTCCTTCACTATAATTGCCCCCCGTCGAGAAAGATGAAGCCATCCTGGTGATCTAACAGGTGGGAACAATCGGGTCGAAGTACGGCTTCAAGCGGTCTACGTGAACGACATCTTGTCCACGCCGACGATGGTCATCGAGCGGCGCAAGCGGTTCAATGGAGTAATTGACGGGTGATGTGCGCTTGACCACGCGGTAGGGACCATGGTAATTAGACCGTAGTTTGGTAGACAAACCAGGTGCGCAGGATGGTATATGCAGCCATACAAGAGTTCCAGGTGTGAAGTCTGCGGCAGGAGGGTGGTCATCGTCGCGGGCCACTTTCTGGCGCTGTTGGTCGGCCGTAGTGAACTGCTTCGCTAGTTGGCGGCATTCTTCAGCGTGACGGGCGGCTTGCGACACGGTGGTGCACTCAGATGCATCTGGTGCGTATGGCAGCAAAGTGTCGATAGTGTGCGACGGCTGGCGACCGTACAGAAGAAAGAATGGGGAAAAGCCGGTGGTGACTTGGGTAGCAGTGTTATATGCGTAGGTCGCAAACGGAAGAACCAAGTCCCAGTTTGTTTGGTCAGATGCAACATGTGTCACGAGCATGTCAACGAGGGTCCGATTAAACCGCTCGGTCAGAGCGCTCGTCTGAGGGTGGTAGGCAGTACTCGTCCGGTGTATGATATGGCACTGGCGGAGAAGTGCTTGAATTACATCGGATAAAAATACACGGCCCCGGTCACTGAGGAGTTCGCGAGGAGGGCCATGACGTAGCACAAAACGATTCAGGATGAAAGATGCGACGTCCTGAGCGGTCGCCGTAGGAAGAGCAGCGGTTTCGGCGTACCGTGTAAGGTGATCCACAGCAACGATAGCCCACCGGTTACCTGCCGTGGTCAAAGGCAATGGTCCATAAAGGTCGATTCCGACGCGGTTGAATGGGCGGTCGGGGCACGAAAGTGGCTGTAGTGAAGCTGTTGCCGGATGCTTTGGTTTTTTCCGTCGCTGACACTCGTGGCAGCCGAGAATGAACCGACGAACAAAGGTAAACATTCCGCGCCAGTAATAGCTTTTCCGTAGGCGTTCATACGTCTTGAAGACACAGGCGTGAGCACATTGCGGGTCGGAGTGAAAGGACGCACACATTGTAGAGCACAGCATTCGGGGAATAACGAGAAGCCACTTCCTGCCGTCTGCTGACTAGTTACGCCGGTGCAAGAGGCCATCGCGAATGCTGAAGTGCGAAGCCTGGCGTCGCAATGCTCGAGTGGTCGGAAGTGTCGGTGCCTCAGATAAAACGTCCAGAAGCGAAGCTATCCACGGATTGTTGCACTGTGCAGAGGAGACGGTGTCGACGTCAAGAGCTGACAGCGTGGGTTCTATAGATGATATTGATGCAGTCTCACTGGACAGGGGTGATGGCGAGAGTGCATCAGCATCGGCATGCTGGCGGCCGGAACGGTATACGACGCGCATGTCATACTCTTGAAGTCGGAGAGCCCAACGGCCAAGGCGGCCTGATGGATCGTTCAGCGAAGACAGCCAACATAATGCATGGTGGTCGGTAACTACAGCAAACGTGCGGCCATATAAGTATGGGCGTAACTTGGCAAGCGCCCAAACTATGGCTAAGCATTCTTTTTCGGTAACGCTGTAGTTTGACTCAGCCTTGGTGAGCGCTCTGCTGGCGTATGCGACGACATACTCAGGGAACCCAGGCTTTCGTTGTGCGAGAACCGCACCGAGGTCGACACCGCTGGCGTCCGTATGAATCTCGGTTGCAGCCGTGGGGTCGTAGTGGCGCAATATAGGTGGTGATGTCAGGAGAGGGCGAAGAGTGGAAAATGCGTGATCGCACTCGGTAGACCATGATGAGACGTCGTTGGCGCTGCTTAAAAGTTGAGTCAAAGGCGCAATTATGTCGGCGAAGTTGCGCACAAACCGGTGAAAGTAGGAGCATAATCCTACGAAGCTCCGTAACTGCTTTACATTCGTCGGTTTGGGGAAGTTAGTGACAGCGCGTAGTTTAGCCGGGTCTGGAAGTATGCCGTCCTTTGATACGACGTGACCGAGAATGGTGAGCTTCCGCGCAGCGAAGTGGCATTTCTTGAGATTCAGTTGGAGTTGAGCATTCTTCAGGTACGTCAGGACTTGTTTGAAGCACACAAGGTGTGTTGCGAAATCTGGCGCAAACACAACAATATCGTCGAGGTAGCAGAGACATATGTTCCATTTCAAACCTCGCAGGACCGAGTCCATCATGCGCTCGAAGGTGGCCGGCGCATTGCAGAGGCCGAAGGGCATGACATTGAATTCATAAAGCCCATCGGGTGTCACGAAGGCTGTCTTTGGACGATCGGCATCTGCTAAGGGCACCTTCCAATACCCCGAACGCAAATCTAGCGATGAAAAAAACTCGGCACCTTGTAGACAATCAAGGGCGTCATCAATCCTGGGCAAAGGGTATACGTCTTTCCGAGTGACCTTATTTAAACGCCGATAATCCACGCAACTACAGCCAAACATTACATGTTTAATACACGAAATAAGGAAATGTGGAAAATAAAAACCTCCAAAACAAACTACTCCAAAGATAAGCGATCCTACATAGTTCCTACGCTACTTAATAAATACATGAAAGCTGGCATAGATTTCCTCCACTCTACACAGACCCAATTGCGCGAAATACATATGTTCAGCTTTTGATCGTTCTTTGCAGTTGCTCTATTGTTATTAGTGTTGTTATTTTATTTTATTTTTTAATTTAGCCTTGCATTGTTTTGTTGCATGTTATTTGAGTTTATATTGCTGACTGTTGCCACTTCTGTCGTGTTCAAAGGTGGCTGTGGGCCCTTGTCAAGCTGCCTCTTTCGGAGAGCAGCTTTTACCTACAGCTGTCCTTCATCAAATGTATTGATGAAAAAATATACATTATTATTATTATTATTATTATAGAAGCGAATCGAACCATCCTTCTTTTTAACCAGAACCACAGGTGATGCCCACGGACTTTGTGAAGGTCGAATAAGGTCGCGCTTTAGCATATCATCAACCTGTTCGGTGACAACTTTACGTTCGGTGGCGGAAACACGGTATGGTCGCTGTCGTACTGGCGCGTTGGAGCCTGTGTCGATGTAGTGAAGAATAGTAGAAGTTCGGCCCAGGGCAGGTCGAGCAACGTCAAAAGATTCGCGGAACTGGTGCAGCAGCTGGAGCAGATCAGAGCGTTCAGATGGCGACAGTCCGTCTGCGATCGATGAATAGAATAGCTCGGAAGGTGGCACATCAGAATGGTTGAGGGCACTGATGGCATCGTGGTCACTGGCAGAAGAATCTTGCCGTATGGTAAAAAATTGTCCTTTGTCAATGGCCTGCACGTGTCCAAGAGTTTCACCTTTAAAGAGTTGGACGGGATACGGAAGGGGATTGATGAGGCAGAGAGCGCTGTTTCCTTCAGAAATGGAGAGGGTCGAATAAGGCAGCAGAAGTGGTTTCCGACTGAGGAAGAGACTTGATGGTTCAAAGAAGGCAGGTTCATCACAAATGCCGTCAGAGAACACGGGGAGCAAAACAGCGGCTGCCTTAGGAATCTCAGTGCCTTCTTTGCCGACTAGCTTGTGTACGGCGGGCTGAGTTTGGTTGGAGGGTTGCTCGTACAACGGGAAGAGTTCAAGTTCAGATCTGGTACAGTCTATGACAGCGTGATTGCGCGATAAAAAATCCCAGCCACGTATGATGTCGTGCGAGCATGATGAAAGCACGATAAACTCAACAGTGTAGTGGTCCTTCGCGATGATCAGTCGGGCAGTGCAGGTGGCTATAGGCCGTACAGGCTCTCCATTCGCTGTACGCAAGGACATCATATTAAGAGGCGTGGTCACTTTTCGGAGCTTGCGGCAAAGTTTGGCGTCTATAACGGAAACGGCAGCACCGGTATCGACAAGTGCATATGCAGGAGTACTTTCTACAAAAACTTCTACAATATTCGACGGCAAAGTTCCAGGACTTGAGCGTTTCGACAGCGCAGTTCTTGCCTCCTGAACTGCGGCGGTTAGTTTCCCTCATTTTCAGGAGCTGGCCGCCGACGCATGGCTGACAAGGAGCGACGACGGGGTGAAGGTGAGCGACCAGACGCAGTTTGCAGATAGTCCCGTGAAGACGTGCTTGACTGGGGATTCGAACTGTCATAACGAGACGGGGGACGGTCCATGTAGTTCTGTGACCTGGCGTCTGTGTATCCTGGCACGCGACGACGGCAGTATCGGGCGATATGACCAGGGCCGCCGTATACGAAACAGATCGGCCGGTTATCGCGCGTTCTCCAGGCATTTGCAGCGAGAGGAGCAGCCCATGCGGCGGACGGCTGAGTTGAGGCTGTGGTAGTGATGGGAGGAGCCCATGCGGTGGACAGCTGAGTCTGGGCTGAGGTATGCGGCATTCCATGGAACGGCGGGGGGCTGGTGTAGCTGCTGCCGCTTTACTGCCTCAGCGTAAGTAAGAGGCGCGGCCACAGGGTTCTGCTGAAAGCTCACCGGCATAGCCTCGGAAATCTGTTCCTGAATCACATGTCGCAGCATGGGAGCCAACGGGCTTGGGCGCCGAAGCAGCTGCTGCTGTGAGAGCTCCTGGCGCTGAGAAAAATGCAGTAGAGACAGCTGACGAGCCACTTCCTCACGCACGAAATCTTTCATTTGTGCGAGAAGGTGTGAGTGGTCAGGCATGACGTCAAGTGCAGTGACTGGTTGAAACGTCTGGGATGAACGACGCGTGAGAGCTCGTTGCCTCCTCAATTCGTCGTAGCTCTGGCACAAAGTCACCACTTCGGACACAGTCCTAGGAGACTTCGCGATGAGCATCTGGAAAACGTCGTCGTCGCCACCCTTCATAATATTCTGTATCTTGGCACTTTCGCTCATTGAGGCATCGACTGGCCGGCAGAGATCGATGATGTCTTCGATGTATGCGGTGAAAGTTTCTCCTGGTTCCTGTGCCCGTGTGCGCAGACGTTGTTCGGCGCGTGACTTCGGCACGGAAGGGCGACCGAAAATGGCGGAGATTACCTCCTTGAAAGCGGACCAGTTCTCGAACTCGGATTCGTGGTTTGTATACCACAGCATATTGGGTACAGCGCGAAAAACGAAGAAGACGGAAGACAGAAGGGACACAGACGAGCGCTGACTCGCAACTGAAAGTTTTATTTGAACACACGAACGTGAAAAGAATAAAAACAAAAAAAGCAGAAACCTGGAGAAAAAGGCGTATCAACAATGCGCAGAAGTGTTAAAAATGAATAGTTCAAGATGCATAGCGTATCACCTGATCGCACATGTACTCAGTAGATATGCGAACTCTTTGTCCGTGAGATTCAATGATGCCTCACTGACGCATGCGTCATCCATTCGTTTAATATGAAATGCCTCTATAACTTCTCTAGTAATCTTAGAATTATGCTTCGACAAAATTCTGTATCTGCTAAAATAGGTGAACAGCCACACGTGCTACAGTGCGATGCCAGATGTGAAGCTTTCGGATTTTTGAGTGAATTGTTGTGCTCTCTTAAGCGCACATTTACGCATCGGCCGCTCTGCCCCACGTATGACCGCCCACATGTAAGAGGGATCTGGTATACGATACCGCGCTTGCAGGGCACAAACGTGGAAACATGTTTAATACCACAGTCACTTCTTTCTTTTTCACATTTCTCAATTTTCCTCCGAACCATTGGACAAATTTTTGAAAGCTTTTCAGGAGCCGAGAACACTGATTTTACTCCATATCTGTGACCGACATTACTCAGACCATGCGACAGTTTATGTACATACGGTAAAACTGCTACTGTTTTGTAGTTTTCCTGTGTAGACTTCTTTCTGTTAGTACCGTTTTTCCGTCGTTTTTCGCGCTGTACCCAATATGCTGCCATACCAACTAGCCCAACTTTCAATACTTTTGTATACCACAGCTTCGCCACGTTGGTGAGGTAAAAGCTGACAGTGCCCTACTTTTTTTTTCAGTTCAATTTTTTATTTCATCTCAAGGATGAGGGCAGGCTCGGGAGAAAAGTGACGTTTGTGACTTGAGGAGAACCCGAGCCTCCCTATACATGGCAAGCAACGAGGACATAGGTGAACATAGACCATGGAACATAGGCCATGAACATAGGCAATGAACACAGACCATGAAATGCTTGGCGCAGTATAAGTGGAAAGATGCACGTGTTGGTCGGCCGTAGTGAACTGCTTCGCTAGTTGGCGGCATTATTAGTTTCTGTGCAATGCTATGCACAGAAACTAATATACGTAAGCACTTTCCTACTGCACAAATTCCGAAGTACAATGCAAAATATGATGGAATACAAAACATACTATATATAAGACAACAATGATATTCACAGAAATTGTAAATAAATAAATAAATACATAAATAAGTACATAAATAAATACATAAAAAAATAAGTAAATAAATAAATAAATAAACTAATGCTGAACCACCATTTTCGCAATTTTCACGATGAAAAGCACTTCCGTAATGTCACGTGCACAGCATTTTTCAGTGATTATTTTTGCCTGAAGTAATTTATTTGATAACAAAGGAACAGTAAACCGCAACATTTGTCGCCCAAAATTGGTTCTACAGAATGGAATGTTCCAGTGTTGCTGTAGACGAGTTGGGTACGGAGTAGCATGTGTTTCCAGTGTGAAGATATCTAAGAAGACACGATTGTTACGAAAAAGAGACTGCGTATATCTTATTGCTAGGAAATACTCGTATATTTTGTGAATTGGGATAATATTAAAGCGCTTAAACAGTTCTTCAGTGTGCATAGTAGTCAACATTTGCTATAAACCTAATCGCTTTCTTTTGTAATCTGTATAATTGACTTATGTTGGTTGCTGTCGTACTTGCCTATACCAAAAGACAATAATTTACATGTGACAAAAACAAGCTGTTGTAAAGTGTTAACTTAACAGAAACTGGAAGAAAATAACGCATTCGTGCAAGTATACCCACACATTTTGATACGTTGGTAATTAGAGTATTAATCTGAGGATCCCACGACATTGTGCAATTAAAAAGTACTCCTAAAGTTTTAACGGTTTCAACAATTTCAATTTCCGCACTACCAATACGTGATCTATTGTCTAAAGAAATTTGTCTCCGCGAGTGAAAAACTACAGCTTTTGTTTTTGTTGCATTAATAAGTAATGAATTTCGTTCACTCCATGTGTTTAAGCTTTTTAACGTAGCATTTATAAGTGTGGTCATGGCATTCATATCGTTACCTGTAAAGAAAAGGCTTGTGTCATCCGCGTATATGATGTATTTAGGTTTATCACTGATCTTGACAATGTCATTTATGTATAGGTTAAAAAGCAGCGGTCCTAAAATGCTACCTTGCGGAACCCCTGTGGTTATTGCCTGGAGAGAAGATAATGAATTTTTAATTTTTATACATTGCGAGCGGTACTTAAAGTAAGATTTGAAGAGCGAAAGTGGAATGCCGCGAATACCATACATTCCTAGTTTTTCAAATAAAGTATGATGACACAGACGGTCGAAGGCCTTAAAAAAATCTATGAATACACCGATGCATAGTTCTTTGTTCTCAAACGATTTGAAGATTATTTCTTTCTGAGCTAGTAAAGCAGTCTCCGTCGACCTGCCATTCATAAAACCATGTTGAGATTGTGATATTATGTTAAACTTCGTAGAAAAAATCACGAGTCTTTTAAAAATGATTTTCTCCAAGCCCTTTGAAAATATCGGTAATATAGAAATAGGCCGATAGTTCGTAAGATCATTCTTGTCTCCTTTCTTATACAACACGGTGACAACAGACGTCTGCATTTGTTTTGGGAAACAGCCTGTTGATAGCGATAAGTTATAAATGTGAGAGAGCACGGGAGCTACGATATGGATTGCATGTTTGATGGGGGGGAAATCTTAGCAGCATCATCCCACCTGTTGGGTCCACTAACTTTTTCGTAGGACGAGAGCCAGTCCTCGACATCCTGGTCTTCCGTGCCCGCAAATATCGGGGGGTCTCGCTGGCAAACCGGGCGGGGACAAACGGGGGGCTGCGAGAGGTGGTGTCTGTTGGGCAGCGTGAACTTGCATGGTCGACGGCAATGTCCGGGATCGGAGTTCCAGGGCGGAGGTGATGTAGGTACCCAGCACGATCCACCAAATGTAAGGATGTTTATTGGGCGAGCTGGTCGATTGGAAAATAGACACAGGACGAAGAAGATCGTGGAGCTCGAGCGCCGGTCTCGTTTTGCCTTTCTTTCGTGATGATGGTTGTGCTTTGTCGTTGTCCTCATTCCTTCACTATAACACACACACACACACACACACACACACACACATATATATATATATATATATATATATATATATATATATATATATATATATATATATATATGTGTGTGTGTGTGTGTGTGTGAGAGAGAAAGAGAGAGAGAAGGGGCATGTGCCGAGCAAGAAGTATAGGGCGTGAGCGGGTGCAGCCTACCGGCGCCTTCTATACCCGCGAATCAACGTCGCCTTGTAAATAAACATGTAGCAGTTTCATGGTGGAGGTGCGGGGTTGTTCGACCAAAACGATGGAGCCGCCGCCTCCAGGTCTACGCCGAAGCTGACACCTTGCTCAACTGGCTCGGACACCACAGAAGATCCCGATGTCCAAGAACAGCGACCAACAGTCGCTGTTCTGGGCCTGTTGCAAGAATTTCGATCTTCTTTCGATGTCGGGCAAACTTCTCTCGGTCGCACGTCCGCTGTCGTACTGGTGCGTTGGAGCCTGTGTCGATGTAGTGAAGAATAGTAGAAGTTCGGCCCAGGGCAGGTCCAACTCCTCCGGGACGCACAACCGGCACCTGGATGCGTCAGATGGAGCGACGCCCTTTCTCAGGAAAACCCATTGAGGACGTGGATGATTGGCTCAACCACTACAAGTGCGTCAGCAAGTGCAACGGCTGGAGCCTCGCGGCTCAGCTAGAGCATGTCGTTATCTTCCTGACAGACACTGCGCTGGTGTGGTTCGAGAGCCACGCAGATGCCTAAACAACCTGGAACCGCTTCGCTACGGAAATCACGGAGTGCTTCGGAGATTCCACCACGAAAAGGAAGTGAGCGAAGCAGACATTGCTTGACCGTGCTCAAGTGCCGGGTGACACTTGCACAACGTACATGGAGGCGACCCTCAAGTTATGTAGGACTGCGAATCCTCGAATGTACGAAGAGGACACAGTTGGCCCCTGCTGAAAGATATAACCGAGCATGTATAATATTCAATCGGCAAGGAGAGTCTCGCATCGGTCGCTGACTTCATCAACCATCGCCGCACATTGAAGACTTCCAAGCTACGCCACATTACGCCAATATTGGGCAGGTTAGGCAGTGTTGTAACAATTGCAAGCGTTGATGACAGTTACAGTTTACAATTTGACCTTGCGACGACTGTAAGAGAAATTGTCCGCGAAGACCTTCAAGGGCACATGAACTCGGTGGATGTCGAGCAGCATAGTTGCGCTTTTAATCAACCTCATGAGCCTGCATCAAATGTATGCTCATTGTCGACCCTATCTGGCGGTGCAGAATCTCAAGTTGATCAGGTGCGACAGCAACGAGATCCCTTTCCTGACCACATGACGTATGATAAACGCCCTCGTGGGGCTATCCACACAAATCGGAATCCATTCAGAAGATTGCATTTACTACCCGCAGCGTCCTGGGGTTTATGCCGATGCCTACATTCGCTCCTCGGAAAGAGGAGGAGGAGGAAAAGAAAGACGGAAGGACAGGGAGGTTAGCCACTTCTCAGACCGGCTGGCTACTCTGTGCTGGGAAAAGGGGTAAGGGGAATTAAAGGTGATACAAGAGAGGTGTTACTACAAAAAAGGAGGGAAAAAAAGAACAACAATACGTTAGTCGACACTGCTTAAAGTCTGCCTCTGAGTCTAGTTGTCCGTGAGGAACGCAACAACGCTCTAAAAGCTATTACTGCCGACGACGGTTTCAGCCAGTGTACTAAGACCTTTTGCTCCGACAATGGGCGATTGTCAAATCTATCGAACACTTTCGACAGTTCTTGGTTCATTAAAGCTAGCGCTCTCACAGAGAAGATGGGCGATTGTCTCCTCGCCACTACTGTTATCACATGTCAGGCTACTGGCCATTCCAATTCGAAATGAGTAAGCATTCGTGATGGCCACCCCGAGCAACAGGTGGCACAGGAGCGTCTCCTCAGCTTTAGTTATTCTCGATGGAAGACAGAGCTGTAGATTCGGATGCAAGTTGTGAAGACGTGCGTTTGTAAATTCCGTCGAGTTCCACTGCGCGAGTGTCAGTTCACATGCAACTGAGCGAAGTCTTGTAGCGGTGTCCGTTGTTGATAACGGTATAGCTGCACACTGGAGAGCATCATGAGCAGATTGGACGGCTTGATCTGCGCGGTCATTTCCGTAGATACCGCTATGGCTCGGTATCCATTGATATGTTGCGTTGTGCTGCTTCTCTACAGCCCGGTGATGAAGCAGTCTTATGTCAGTGACTAACAGGTCGTTTTGTCCACGACGATATGGCGACATAATGTACTGGAGGGCTGCTTTGAAGTCGGAGAAGACTGACCATGCCTGTTGCGGTTCTTCATCTACAAACTCTAGAGCAGCACGGATGGCGGTGAGTTCTGCAGCCGTCGTTGATGTCAAATGCGATGTTTTGGATTTTATGGTGACGGATTTCTCGGGAATGACCACAGCCCCTGCGTAACTTGCAGATGAAACTGAACCGTCCATGTGAATGTGAAGGCGTCCGCTGTGTTTTTCATGCAGGAACCGTGTAGAGCCAAATTGGACGAATGTTTTTCTTTTGTATTTTGGGAATGGTTATCGGGGCTTCCAGCGGATGTAGACACCACAACGGTTATGGCGGTCTTGCTGCGTGCGCGAAGTTCATGGGAATCACTGTGCAATGCGCAGCAATATGTTACAGCTAAACGCAGAGCATTGCCTAAAAGTTAGAAGTGAGGCGAGGTGGTGTGATGGAATTCGGTCGGCATGTCTTATGTGCATTCTCAAAGCATCGACGCGAATGTATGTTGTGATTGGGTGATCACGAGCGATAGCGACAGTCGCTGCTGAAGACGCACATCTCGAAAGCCCGAGGCATATTCTCAGTGCTTGAGCTTGAATCGATTGTAGGACGCGTACGTTTGTTCTTCGGATCCTGCCCAGCACAGGTAAGCTGTAGCGCATGAAGCCGAAGAAAAGTAAAGTATACAGTTGCAGCATCACTCGTACAGATGCATCCCACGATTTCCCCTCGAGAAACCTTAAAACGTGGGCGATCATGGTGACTTTCTTTTTCATGAAAGCGACGTGGGGGGCTCCAGAACAAGTCACGATCTATTATTACGCCCAGGAAACAGTGTGTCTTCACATAGCTGATAGTGCGCCTATTGATTTTGATGACGTATGGGGTCATTACCTTGCGCATAAACGCAACCAGTGAGCCTTTCTCAGAAGAAAGCTCCAGTCCCCGTTCTTGGAGGTAGCTTGACGTCAGTGTAACCACTCTCTGAAGCCTGGCTCGTACGTGTAGACGCGTGACCCCTGATGCCTAGATGCAGATGTCGCCTGTGTAGATTGACAGATGGACAGACCGCGGAAGAACGTCAACGAGGCCGATGAGCGCAAGGTTCAGGACCCTCCCTTGAGGTACACCGCGACAAGTAGAATGGTGCGTTGTCGTACCATGTTCCGTCTGAACAAATAAGGTTCTGTCCTTCAAATACTTGTAAGTCTATTGATAGACACGGCCCCCCAGTCAAATGTTGCCCGATGCGTGCAGGTTAGCTTCATGCAACACATTGTCATATGCGCCTTTCACGTCCAAGAACATTGGCGCAGATAAACCCTTTAAGCTTTTTAGGAGCGAAGCTCCTTAGGCCCGCGCTCCGTTGTCGAAGCTCTCTGCAACATAGATGCGGCGCCGGCGCATAAAAAAGACAATGAAACGCCGCGCGCGCCGATCGCCGATCGGTTTGGTTCTAGCACACAAGAAATTTGAGGTTAAATAAAATAAATAAGCTCTGTGCACAACTGGTTATAATGGTCGTCCAGAACAAGTCACGATCTTTATTACACCCAGGAAACAGTGGGTCCATCATCTTTATAGTGGATCGTGAAATGACAACCATCATCTTAGCGCAGTACGGGCGCTTTGTCGAAGGTAGTAGTAGACGCCCTCCTCAGCCGGCACCGGCGCGAAAAAAAAAAAAAAGAGGAAAAAAGAAAGGTGCGCAGCGCAAAAACAAGGTGCGCAGCGCAAAAACAGTTCGCGTCTATAAACCACAGTAAAACTCATCGAAAACAATGTTAGTACATATATAAAAAAATAGAGACCACTTGAGATCACTTAGAGCTGCTCACAGGACATGGATAGTCGTCCTCGGAAACGAAAACGTGATGATGAAGACGATAAGCAGCTTGGCAAGGATGCGGAACGCAAAGCCAAAGCAGCGGCAGCAAGACGAGCCCGGCAACAGGATCCTGCGGTTAAAGCAATACGAGCCGAGCTACAACGGCTATGCCAACAGGATCCTGCCGTACGAACTAGAGCGGCCGAATCTAAGCGCCGACGCCGCCAACAGTTTCAAAACGTACATAGTCGTTTGCGTCTCATTTCTAAGGAGCTTGGCTCATTGTATTCGTACACGGAACAACTGCTAGTTTTTCTTGGGACTTGTCGGCCCTCAATCGTTCTTCGGTCCCTGCTATCCTCCCGAACGGCATAAAGCTCGCTGACTCTGGAGAAGTCACTTACAGCTATATCGCAATTTTAAGCGAGGAGGAGCAGTCGCAAACTAGCGACCCCCCGACAAAGCCCTTACAAAGAGTAGGTCTTAAGGATGATCAGCAAGTCGCTGCCCTCAAATGAGCGCCACGCTCTCGCACAAGTCCTTCTGACACTTTCTGTGTTCCATTTCACACGAGGTGACCAGAAGGCTTCACTACCACGTTCTCGACCTCATCGCATAATTGGCACCGGATCTACACACCCTATTCGGCAAAAGCCTCAGCCATGTCCTCGGCAGAGAAGAAAGTTGTAGCTGAACAGGTAACGGACATGTTACAGCAAGGAGTTGTTGAAGAATCCCAGGGCAGCACCAGGAAGAAAGAAAGATGGATCATGGTGGTTCAGTGTTGAATACAGAAAACTAAACGCTGTCACCAAAAAGGATGTTTATCCGCTTCGTAGAATCGATCACGTGCAAGATGAGCGAAAAAAAGATCACGTGCAAGATGAGTTGTGTTTTCTCGCGCATGTATGGTTTGGGAGTGAAGGGCATGGAATAAACAGTTCGAAGTTAAGCGCCTACCTTTCTCTTTACGTCTGGGTTGTGTTTCTTTCTTATACGTACCGCGCTAATACAAGCTAAGTTCAATTATAGACCGGTACTTTTGACATATGTTTGTTGTAAAACATTGAAGCATATTATTTACTCTTCAGTCATTAAACACGTTCATAACAATGGTTTTTTCATACCGACCCAGTGCAGATTTCGCGCGGGGTTGTCATAAGTGACACAACTGAATTCATACATGAGCTAGCATTCGGATTGAGCAATAGTACTCAGACACTGTTTTTATTCATTTTAGGAAGGCGTCTGACGTATTCCAGCATAGTTTACTTTCATGAAAACTGTCATTTCTTGGCCTTCCCGACTCACTTTACGGTTGGCCTAAAGACTATATTTGTACAAACGGCAGCAAAAAGCGGAACTGAACGGCAAGGCGGCACAAACGACTGACGTTTTATCGGGTGTGCCTCAGGGGTCGATCCTTGGGCCACTCCTCTTGCTCAGTTTTATCTTGCAGCCTGATCTTGAAGAAATTTCTTCTTGGTGTGCCAAATGGAAAATGGATTTGAACATAGCAAAATGCTACCATGTGTAATTTACTAACATAAAGAACAAGGTGTCTACATTGTACTTTCTAAACAATGTAATGAGGTGAAGTACCTGGGCGTCACACACCTGGGCGACGTTGCACAATGACAAAATATGCGCCAAACCATGTCCTTTGTCACACATCTTTTTTTAAAAGAAATTTTAAGTATGCACCCAAAGCGTTAGAGGAAACGTTTTGCCTGACTAATATCAGGCCCGTGTTGGAATACGCATGCGCAGCGTGGGACCCCTTCACAAATGTTCTTGATGATAAGTTAGAGTGGAGTACACAAAAGAGCAGCAAGATTCGTCGCATGAAAGTATGATTACGAAATTCGAAGTTATGAAATCGGAGAAAAACTGGGGTGGAAGTTACTTTCCGCACGCAGAAAGGTAATCAGGCTAAAGCTTTAATACAATAATAATATGTGCGGTTTTACGTCCCAGAACCACGATATGATTATGATGGACGCCGTAGTGGAGGGCTTCGGAAATTTGGATCATCTGGTGTTCTTTAGCGTGCACTGACATCGCACAGTACACGGGCCTCTACCATTCCGCAACTTTTGGGTCAGCAGTCGAGCACCGTAACCGCTACACCACCGCGGCGGACAGGCTAAAGCTTTTACATAGCATCTACAGCGGTAACACAGGAATCGATGCGATCACAATAAAAAAGTCCCGCCATATCCACGAAGTGAATGATGATGAGTGGGCGAAGCTCCGGAGATAAAATGTGGTAAACCGTGAATCCTCCGTACATTTTGCCCACTCTATCATGCAAAGACGTGACACAAACACGGGGGGTGGTGTGTTTATATACAGTATATAGAGAATGTTTCATTATGCACATATTGATAGACTATATAATGTTTCATTATTCACATATGGGTAGATGATGTTGTTTTGTTCAAGAGCTCTTCTGTTAGTTCACAGACCACAAGGAGGGGGTTCCCCTGATTTTAGTCCTATATGACTAAGCTCGAGGGTAACGTTTCCATTTGAGTATAACGGCCTTGTGATCCGTAAAGTATAAAGCCAAGGGCTCTTGAATTGGATGTAGTGTAAAGTTCGAGAAGGCAATGTCTTTACAAGTTCCTCTGGTAGTGGTGGGACGTTTATAGTCATATGAAATGCACCGGAGAGCGTAACGGGACACCATGTGTTGGACTAGCCAATCGTCGTTCATGATGTCCACGTTAGTCTCCGGCGAGTACGAAAGGTTCGTGTTTATATTCAGTTTCGTGGCGCAGCATTGCCTTCACGATGTACTTGACGATGTTTCCCTTGTACAGGTTAGGTGCCAGATCCACGATGGGCCTAAAGCGCCGCCGCCGCATCTGGATCTTGTTGCCGGCGCTGACGTCTCTCTTCGTCGTAATAACTTCTTTAGCGCACACTAACACACGGACAAAGAGAGGGAACGACACCAGCGCTACCAACTAGCTCGCCTTGCAGTATTAGTCCAGTCTCTCTTCGGCTTCGCGGGCCCTCAGCTCTGCGTCGGCTTGACGGCGAGCCCGTTTCGCTTCGGCTTCGCGAGCTCTCACTTCCGGGTCTTGATGGCAAGCCCGCGCTACAGCCGCTTTGGGAGCCCTCCGCTCCGCCGCCGCCTTGTCTTCTTCCTTGTTCATAGCAGTAGCAGCAGTATCGAAGCGCCATGCAAATCATATGAAAGCACAGCTGCGCCACTAGCGGGAGCGGCGAGTGCTAGTGTGGCTGCACCGGGGGGAGTGATGTACAAGGCTCGACCTTAAGGAGCTTCGCCCCTAAAAGAGAATGTGTGGTCTGGAACGCGCTTATTCTCATCGTCATCAGTGTCATCGTCTTCGTCATGGCGTATAATGGTTACTTTGCATGTGCTGTGCCGTGATGGCAGCGTCATCGTCATCGCACTAGCGTGGCTACACCAGGGGACGGGGGGACACCGGGAGAGTGATGTACAAGCCTCGATCTTAAGGAGCTCCGCCCCTAAAAACAGCCTCATTATCAGCCTAACAGACGCAACAATTTCAAACAAAAATAAGGCCCTACTAATGTCGCATTAAGGGGCCCGAGAACACGCGAGCCCAATATTATAGCGCAGCGCGCGTCCTGGAATTCACAATAAGTTCTCAGTCGGCTAAATATTGCTTTCTGTTCTCTCCACGAATGACGCTACAAGCTCAAAAATCACTCGTCACAGCCATTGCACCTGCCATTGGCTTATTTGAGCATGGAGCGCTCGGTCGTTACTGGGGCCGCCACGGGGAGCCGCGAAGTGTCCACGCGCGCGCGCGCACGATCGCACTGAAAAGTCGCGTATTCGAAGAAAAATAAAGAGAAAAACTTCCCCATCTCCCGCTAAAGGGAACCATGTGTGGATGCGAAGCAGCGGGGAGATGGTTACCTTCAGCGGCAGAAACGTCGCCGCTCTCGTTTCGCGGCAGCGGTCCGGGCGCTCATCGCGGCGCTGCACAGGAGAGAGAATGAGGCGCGCTCCGTCATTTTTATACCGCGGAACTAACGTGGTGATCCCATCGGAGTATGCAGCTGTCGCACCACCTGTCGCGCCGCTCCGTAGAGGATTCCTAAAGGAGAGATACAAGAGAGGAGAGAGAGAGAGGGGACGCGCATGCGCTGTGGGGGTGTGGGACGCGGGAGCCGCTCCGTAGAGTAGAGGATTCCAAGAGTAGAGAAAGCGGGTGAGCGTCGGAGAGATGGGGGAGAGGACGCGCATGCGCTGTGGGGTTGGCGGACGCGGGCGTCGCTCCGTAGAGTAGAGGATTCCTACAGCAGAGAAAGGGGCTGAGCGTAGGAGAGAGGGGGGAGAGGACGCGCATGCGCTGTGGGACGCGGGCGCCGCTCCGTAAAGTAGACGATACCTAGAGTAGACACAGGGGGTGAGCGTAGAAGAGGAGAAATAGGGGGGAGGGGGACGCGCATCTGCTGTCGGGGTGTGGCACGAGAGGGCCGCTCCGCAGAGTAGAGGATTCCTAGAGGAGAGAAAGGGGGGTGAGCTTAGGAGAGGAGAGAGAGGGGGGAGGGGACGCGCATGCGCTGTGGAGGTGTGGGATGCGGGCGCAGCTCCGTAGAGTATTCCCAGAGGAGAGAAAGGGGGGTGAGCGTAGGAGAGGAGAGAGAGGTGGAGGAGACACGCATGCGCTGTGGTGGTGTGGGACGCGGGAAGGAGGGACGGACTCATCCGCGGCCACACGCGATGCTGTTCTCGTACCATTTCCCTCATGGCATGACCAAGCGTCTTCTCGCCGCAAGCGCCGTGTTTTTGGTACCGCGAAAGAGCAATTTACTAGTACGAGAAAAATCATTTTGCTCTTAGTGTCCCTTTAAGTTGATGGCGGAGAGTAGGCTCGAAAATGCACTGATATTGGCGAATGCGAAGAAAGTGGCCTTGTGTGTTTTAGTCAAAGGCGTCAAAAGCCGAGAAGTAGCGTAGAGCAACCGCGAAAAGAGCTTCCATGGTGTGCAGCAGCGGGGGGCAGACTGCGCCAGCTATGGTGCGTCGGATGAAACACGCGGCACTTCGCGCGATCTCGGCGACAGACGACGGCGCTTCGCTTTTGCGAGGCGGCCTGCATTTTCAGCGCAGCCTAAGTAACACTAGGGTCTTTAGAATTACGTATCTATGTATTTTCTAGTAAAGGAAAAGACCACCTAATGCTTACGTATTGATGTTGCGCCTCAGATGTGCTTCATATTTGATTTTTGATCGACAATGTTCACAAGTATGAACGCAGCCACCAGTTCAAGATGGGCGACCGTTCAGCAAGTGCTTAAACTTTGGCCGGGTGGCTGGATCGTGTGACAGACAGACAAACAGATAGACAGACAAACAGATAGACAGACAGACCAAAGGTTTCTGCGTTGAAGTATTCCAAGAAAGACTATCATCTTTAAAAAATTGTCATCTCCCGCTAAAGGGAATTATGTGTGGATGCGAAGCAGCGGAGAGATGGTTAGCTTGAGCGGGAGATTGTGTAATTTTATTGAGAAGATGAATGAGAATGTATAAGAGGGAGAATGTGGTAGAGAACGTATGCGATTCCTAGCGTCGGTACGAAGGGCGCGTGTCTGTATGTCTTTGTGTACTGTGCCATTTGACGGTCCCTCGACGTTTCTGTGAGACAGAGCACGTCTGTTTTGGTTAGGACGCGATCACGTTCAATGTCTCCGTAGTGTGCGTTGAGGGACTGTCTGTTTATCAGTGCTACAGTGAACTCCGTTTCGGGGTTGACGTCTTCACGGAAAGCGCTGAGGTAACGCTGAGTGACGGTGTCGAGACGTTTGAATTCGTCGATCATGTTCTTGTCCACGTTGTCATTCTTGTGGTGGAAGCGATGGTCACCGGCAGCGCTAGTCAGGTAGATGTTCTGAATGTTGGTGCACCTGCTTAAGGCGACGTAGATGAGTTTCTGTGGGTGCGTCTTCGAGTATTCGTATACGATGGAAGAGTAGGTTCCTCCCTGGGACTTGTGTACGGTTATGGCGCTCGCCTGGACCAGGGGGGAATTGTGCTCGTTTGCACGCGACACCGCTTTTTCGGTGGATTGTCAACGTGACGTGGCTCTGTTCTATGGGTATCCACGTCATAGCCCAAACGTTTCGCCTCGCTCACAGCGTGGTTGGAGTGAAGTCGAGCGAGCTTCCCCGTTGTGGGAACGTCGAACTGTAACCATAATCGTCTGGAAAACGCGTCTTCTTGGTCTTGATGGGATTGCTGTACGACTCTTCGTTCACACAGTTTTAGGGTTCGCACTGCGCGGTTTACGAGGCCGTCGATGACGTCTATGTTAGCCGTTATTATGTAGGGCTTGTCGTAGACTAGTAGGATGTGCTTGGGTAGGTTAGCGAATTCTGCGTTAGACATCTTAGCCACCTTCTCCTTTGCCTTGTCCAAGGCTTCTTTCGTTGCGCATCGCAGGAAGGTGTCCTGGGCTTGCACGACTTGATGTTGTTGGTCGTTGTTGTCGGAGCAAGTGGCCGCCATGAAGGTGTTCACGTCTTCGTTACTGTACACTCTAAAATATTGCACACAAGAATTCCAAGCAAGGTAGGCAATATACATCGGATTATTTACGCACATGGTATCCAGGTCACGGTCATGCTCAGTATTTCTTATCGTACCTACATTTGGGTTCAGTTGTATTGGCGTAACATCGTGTCGCTCTATATATATTGCACTAGTTTTCAATTTTATGTTATTTACCTTGTTTTTGTTCGTTACTGTACCGCACTCTCCGCTGTAAAGCTTTGTGCGATTGAGGGTAAAATAAATAAAATAAAATGAAATCAGGAAATTATGCACATCTTCGGTTACACGTTAAAACAATTGTCCGGCTATGTCTTCTTCTGACGCTTGAGCACTGACACATACCTTAAGTACTTCTTCAACGTACGCGGTTCATGACTCACCTGGCAGCTGTGCGCGTAGCGACAGTGTTTACTCAGCACGCTTCCTTTTCGCGTCATAGTCCCGAAAAAGCGGCTGTAATTATCCAACAAAACGCTCCCACGTCATCAGTGTGTCCTCGTAGCTTGCGTACTACGCGAGTGCAGTACCAGAAAAGCAGAACGCCACACTGAATCCGAGCCGTTGGGCTTGCTCAACCGCTTGAACTGTGTGAGCCACGTCCGAAGGGCGGTGCATAGTACATCAGAACGGTTAACTGGGCAAGTTGGTTTGCTTCCATCTTGAACGAATAAAGAGCTGGACAGAAAACGAGAAGAGGAACGACAGGCAACAGCGCTGACCGCAACCAAAATTTCATTTCGAAACGAAGCAGAATAAATAGCATCTGAAAAAAAAAACACGACAACAAACAACCATCCCGCATGCACGAGGAGATAAAAAGTAGCAAACAAACCCAATGTGGCTGATCAGACATGAACATGACGCGAACTATACATGAGATATGGCTCTTCTGCATCTGATAACGCCAAAGAAGGCTGTCTGATACACTTTATGGCATTCCAGTTACATGTAAAACGCCTCCATGATTTCCCGTGTGCGCTGCTCTCTGTGGCAATGCAACATTGGCAAGATCTCCCTTCTATTAAAACTTGGGTTACAAAACTTGCGAGTCAGCGCAGTTGCCTGTCGTTCCTCTTCTCGTCCTCATTTTCTGCCGGGCTGTTTATTCGTTCAAGATGGCGTATAGTACAGTCCTCCATGGAGTGGACCGCAAAGTGCAGTCGTGGGAGCGTCTCCTTCTTGAGGCACGTCGAAGACGGTCGCGGCAGATGGCTGGGAGGCGATGGCTCCGACGAAGCTGCAGCAGTGGTGGTTCCGTCGTTGTAAGCGCGTACACCGCAGCTCCATCACTTTGTTACGCGCGAAGCAGGCACAATATTGTCATTCGTGTTCGGCTGAAAAAAACGACAACACCATTTTAACAGCGGAGCTGTTTAATTCGGGTCTCAGCTGAATCAGAAAACTGTCATCATCATGAACCGACACGCGCTCTCTTTCACAGCGCGGTAGACTCTCCAGAGGTAAGCTAGCCAGACATAGAACGCTAAAACGCTCACCAACGCGAGCCGGAGTTGGAAATTAGTTTAACGGAATATCTGTGGCGCAACAACCGAGGAAGAAAAAAGTGCGAGAAGACAGGATTCTCTCGTTCATCTGTCTCGTACTTTCTTCCTCGGTCTCAGCTGCGCCACAAATATTCCGTTAAACTATGCACCAACTCGCACAACCTAGTTAAGCTTGTGGATATACTTTGATAAGCATGGGCAAATATTGGAAGGAAGCTTGTATAAGGGTTACGTTTTCTAGCTTTACACAGCATAACCATTGTAATATGAAGGTTAAAGCTTGATATGAGCTGAAACCGGCGACACTTGATATAGCATAACCTATGAAAACTATAGCAAAACCTTAACGAAATCATCAAACGACAGAAAATACGCCTCCGCCTTGCCTTTGACTTTGCAACAGCAAGGCCTTGCAAAGCTAGCCGCGACCTATTTTTTTTTCGACATCGTTTAAACGACTCTGCAGCAACAACAACGACCGCCTTCATGGTTTCCTAAACATTTCACTTGCACTGGCAGTTTCACTTTGAATATAGATATTAGATGGTACAAGCAGCACTACATCGCAATGTACACGAATAAGCTGTCTTTCACTCTCAGCAAACTTGAACAAAAAATTAAGGCATCCTCGCACAAGTGGTGCCACGTCTGAAGGAAATGCGCAGCTGCGCGGCCTTACCAATTTCTCTTTATTGTTTTCGTTCTTTCTTTTTCTCTGATCTCTCTATTTTTTGTCCTTTTTTGTCTGCTTATTTTTATTTATTTATTTCTCTTTCTACCTTTCTTGCTCTGTGCTGCATTTTCTCCGGTCTCTCTCTCTATTTCTTACTTTTTCTATTCTTTTCTTAATCTCTTGATTTCTTTCTCTCTCTTTCTGTCTTTCTTCCCATTCTTTATTTCTCTTCATGCTATGCTTTGCTCTCTCCCCTTCTCATCTACCTCCCCACCCTCACACCTCTCCTTCTCACCCTCACTTGCCTTTCCCACCATCTTGTTATACTGTACTATGGAAGGCGCGTTTGATGCTATTATCGATTCTTGTGAAGCCGACGTGATTGCTGTAACTGAGACTTGGTTGAATTCTCATGTTTCTGATAACGAAATTTTTACTATTTCCAAGTCGTTGAACATTTATCGCCGCGATAGGGAGGGAAGACAAGGTGGTGGTACTTTGCTTGCCATTTCAAAGCGTTTTAAGTCTTTTCTTATAAACGTGACGTCTACATTGGAAGTGATATGAAGCGGCGTGGTTGTGAATAACAAAACGCTTGTTTTTGGCGTCTGTTACCGCCCCCCCAGATACAGACATCGGCTTTGTTCAGGAGTTTCACGATAATATCAATGAAATTATAATGCGGTACCCATCTGCTTCGATAACTATTCTCGGCAACTTCAACTATCCTACCATAATGTGGACGTCATCGTTACCACAAGTCGTACCATTTTCTTCAAATGGTCAATGCTTTCTTGATACTTGCAACCTGTTTAATTTTACGCAGATGGTGGATAACCCAACTCGCGTCACCAGTTCTTCATCGCACATTCTTGACTTGATTCTTACGACAATGCCCGAGAACATTCATTCATTAAACTCACTTCCTTGTCTCAGCGATCACTGTTTGCTACATTTTTACGTACACAACAGCGTGCCAACTGCTACTAAGAAACGCAAGGTAATCTACAACTACAATGCTGCAAACTTTGAGGCAATCAACAACGAACTGTCTCTATTTTATGACGTTTACCTGCACGACTTTGATAATAGAACCGTGCAGGAAAACTGGGATCTGTTTGTTAACAAAATCTACGAACTTACTGGCACCTTTGTTCCCTTAAAGTCTATACCTGTAAGCTCTTGCTCACCCTGGTACAATACGTACTTAAAGCGACTTTCCAACAAAAAAAAATGCGCCCACCTCCCCGAAGGGAATCGTGAGGAAATGCGAATGCATTTCGCGCGCGCTTCACTCCATTTATATATGGTGGTTGTGGTTCGAAGAAGGAAAAGGCGCCTGATTTCTGCAGCCCGGTCGGGAGCAAGGCGCAGCGCCCTTTTTTTTTGCTTTTTCTTGTTTTTTTTAATTGTTTTTATTTATTTTTAAAATTTTTTTTTCATGTATAGCTCCGCCGAGCTCCGCCGCAGTCCGCTTTTAGTTCACCCGCACGCTGCGAATTTTTATTGTTCAACAACGCACAGGAGAAATCTCCCACCGGCACCACCTTGGAGGTCAAGATTCATTGCCATATATACGGGGTGGCCAGTGAACGGTTGTGCAGCGCGAGCAGTCGGTTTTTTCAACCAAGAAACTCGCTAGCAGACGCTGCCTGTGTCGGCGTCGCGAGGCGAGAGAGGGAGAGGGGGGGCAGCGTAGGAGAGGAGAGAGAGAGGGGGGGGCGCGCATGCGCAGTGGGAGTGTGGACGCTGCGGGCAGAGATGCCTAGAGAAGAGAGGGGGGGGAGCGTAGGAGAGGAGAAGAGAGGTGGGACGCGCATGCGCAGTGGGAGTGTGGACGGCGCGGGCAGGGATGCCTAGAGGAGAGAGGGGGGAGCGTAGCAGGGGAGAGAGGAGGGGAGGCGCATGCGCAGTGAGGGTGTGGTTGCCGCGGGGAGGGATGCCTAGAGGAGAGAGAGGGAAAGAGGAGGTTTTTTATTTTTATTTTTTTTTGAAAGGGTTTGCGCATGCGCAGTAAGGGTGGTCACCTCCTCAACCTGTCCTCCTCCGCGGACAACGCCAACGCCAACGCTGGACGCCTGACATAGCCCGACTATGAAATGCATTCGCATTTAAAAGAAACGCTTGTTTCGTGCTGCGAAACTCCAGGGTACGGACGAACGCTGGCGTGCCTACGAAAGCGCTGCGCGAGATTATTCGTCAGCAGTCTCGGATGCTAAAGCAAACTTTCTATCTAATACTTTGCCATCAATGCTTGTTAGCAACCCGAGAAAGTTTTGGAAAACTGTTACAAATACCAACGACAGTGAAATGGTGCTTGTTGGCTCAGACGGCCTTCCCGTGTCTTCCGAGAAGTGTGCAGCACGTCTGAACGAAAATTTTGTCCGAAACTTTTCAGTGTCGTCCACTTCTGCTACTGTCTCTTTACCAGCGCGCAACTATCCATCAATGTCTGCTATAATGACTGAAGCCCATGGAATTGTTAAAGTAATTGAATCACTCCGAGTGTCCTCTGCTTGCGGTGTTGACAATACAAACGCAAGATATCTTAAAGAAACTAAAAATGTCTCATCTCTTTTTCTGTGTAAAATATTTCAACAGTCTTTGAATGAAGGTGTGGTGCCACGCGTTTGGAAAGCGGCGAAGGTGGTTCCGTTACACAAGTCAGGAAACAAGCATTCTGTCACTAATTACCGACCTATTTCACTTACTTCTATACCATGTAAACTTTTGGAGCACATAATCTTCTCTAACTTGGTCACCTTTCTGGAATCAAACTTGTTCTTTAGCACATCACAGCATGGATTTAGGAAGTCATTCTCATGTGAAACGCAGTTACTTTGTTTCACCCATTCGTTACATGCCATTCTAGATCGGAGTTCATTGGTCGACTGCATTTTTTTAGATTTTTCGAAGGCTTTTGACAAGATTAGTCATCACCTACTATTATACAAGCTTAGGACCCTTAATATTGATGGCGACATTCTTACTTGGATTGAGTTTTTCTTAATTAATCGCTCACAATTCGTTGTTTCTAATAGCTACAGTTCACCCTCTTCTCCTGTTACTTCTGGTGTGCCCCAGGGCTCTGTGTTGGGCCCTTTACTATTCCTTATTTATATTAACGATTTACCCGATGTTGTAACTTCTTCGATTCACCTTTTCGCAGACGACTGCGTTGTTTACCGGGAAATTTCATCTAACTCCGACGCTAGTTCTTTCCAAACTGACATTAATAATATTGATAGCTGGTGCAGAACTTGGCGCATGGACCTAAACACTAACAAATGTAAAGTTTTACGCATCTCACGAACTACCGGACCTCCTACTAACTACACCTTAAATGACGCTGCTCTAGATTCTGTAACTTCGTATAAATACTTGGGGATTCACATAACATCTGACTTGAGCTGGAAGCATCACATTAACTACGTTATTAAAAATAGCAACCGTACGCTAGGGTACCTACGACGCAACTTTAGCCGCGCCCCTCAAGCCGTGAAACCAACAATGTATAAAACACTAGTTCGTCCAAAACTCGAATACGCATGCTCCATTTGGGACCCTTTTCAACTGAACTTAACTCACTCGCTTCAAATGGTACAGAATAACGCAGCACGCTTCATTCTATCTAACTACCATCGCACTAGCAGTGCCACGTCAATGAAACACACCCTTTCGCTGCAGTCCCTTGAATCACGTCGCAAAGCATCTCGCCTCATACTTTTTCGCAAGATATTCAATCATCCACTTTTGAAAGCTCAGTTCATTACAACTCCATCCTATCGCTCAGCTCGTTTAGATCATCAACATAAGGTACACGTCAACACTTTCCATCATTCCTTCGTCCCACGCACATCCAAACACTGGAACCTAGTTCCCTCGGACATAGTTTCTATTTCAAATCATGACTTGTTTTCTTCTACCATACAGAATTACTTACGGGATGACGCGTGAAGTGTATATTGTATATATATATATATTTTGTACTTTTTTGCCTTATCTTCTTTTTTTGTACTTTTTTGCCTTATGTTCTTTTTTTGTACTTTTTTGCCTTATACTAACACTTGCATTCAGTGTATTGCCTAACATCAAATAGTGATATGTATTGTAATCTATTCATATGTATTCATACGCATTGTATTCATATGTATTGTACCCCACTCCCCTCTGTAAAGCTATTGCGATTGAGGGTAAAATAAATGAAATGAAATGAAATGAAATGAAAAAAAAGGCTGTGCTCTGCTCTGCTGGCGTGCCTGTACAGCCGAGTGGCTGCGACGCTCGCCATCAGATCACGTGTACGCGGGTTCGAATTCCACCTGGGCAAGACATTTTTAAGGCGAAAGCCTTTAATGTCTCATACTGACGTGCGTCCGTCCGTCAGTCCATCTATCCATCCGTCCGTCCTTCCCTCCGTCCGAGCCCTGGCGCGGTGCCAGGTGGCCGCCGGGGTGCGCAAACGGACGCCGGTCGCGTCAGACTCTACAGCGCTCGCGCTTTGCTTGCGTAGCGTCCTTGTGCCCAGCGTTTCCAGTCATGCAAGGAGGGAGACGCACGCATCGCGTTCCATTCCGACCGACCCCGTCTCAATGGACACAGGTGTTCGCGGAACACACTTTGGAATTTGCAAAGTGTCCGTCAATTGAAGCGCTGGAACGCGGATGGCGTTTGCACGATGGGCAATGCGCGAGAAAATACGAATGCATGCGTACGGAGGAGGATTAGTCTCGCTTCTCGCAGCGATTCACAGTAAAAAATTAAAGAAGAAACCACGCACACATTCCGTTTGTGTGTCATCCCACTAAGAGTGTAAAAGAAAAAAAGACATGGCATAGTCAGTCGAATGGCCAAAAGTTCATAACCGAGGATGCTTCTGGCTCAAATCAGACGAGGACACAAACACAAAAGAACTGGACGGGCCACAAGCTTTCGCCGAACACACTTTGGAATGTATACAGTGTCCTTCAATTTTTTTTTTTGCCAAGAATTTCTCTATTTCTTTTATACGCTTCTTTCTATCTCTCTTTTTTCCCTGTGTGTGCTCATTCTGAAACCCATCAGATTTATTTCATTCCATGCTGGAGAAGTCGGCACACGTGTTATGGAAGCGAAGCAGAAGATGAAGAGGACGAAAACAGCGCGTGCTAGTTCTTGATGGTTGTTTTCTTTTCGCTCCGCACGGACTAACGGCCGACTTAAACAGCTCGACTAATAAAAAAAAAAAAAACGAATATGCTAGCGCTGGACTTCTTATACACGGCATCGTCCTTTGTATAAGGAACACGAAAAAAGGCCGGATCGGGGGGCCGGCCCATGGTCGGCGAGTCCCCTTGACGATCATCGCCTCATCTGCTTTTGATTGTGGCATTGAGCGGTAGGGCGCCGCGGAAGCGGTCGCCTCCCCGAGGACAAAGCTTGCGGTCGAGGCCACTCAGAAAAAAAAAGAAAAAAAAAAGCTTCAACTATAGCACCATCAGAAATCATGTGCGCAAGGTTCGTGAAGCAGAGGGCGAGAAATATTGATTGCTCTTCACGGAGTTGGCTGCCTCAAAGAAATGAGAGCTCGCTCGAACGAGCACAGGCAAAAGAGTCCTGGATGAGCTCAGAGTTCACCGGTGCATGGCTAGGTGGAACCGAGGAAAAAAAAGCCCATCCGCCGCTTTCTTGTACAATAGAAGATTGATTTAAGGCGCAGCTGCTATAACCGGCACGGTACTCAGAAAAAACGCTGCTGCGCAGAACGAGGCCCGAAGCAGACGTTTCCCGTTCTCTGTGTTGAGAGCGGCTCGTTATTCACGCACGCATTTATATTTACCCCTGCGCTTGCCGACAGTTTTGACACCATTGTGTTCATGCCCGGCGTCCTTTCTTTCTTTTCGTACGCGCCGAGGCAGAGTAGCGAGTCCTGCAAATGTGGCTGTCTGGTCGTTATCGCAAGTAGGACAGAACACTCGCTCCCGGCGCGCCTCACGTCAGCCGGAAACGGCGCGTCTGAAATGGACGGGTTTTGTGCCCCGCTGCGCACCCTCCGCCAAACTGTGATCCAGCAAACAACTTTTCAACGAAAGGCACTATGACTTTTTTCTCGTGAATTTAATGGCGCGTGGAGTAACTGATTGGAATAATCACGCTACTCAACTCAGGTCGTGAACAAGGTTTCGTAATTTAGGATCAAACGCCGTCGAATGGTTCGAGCAAAACAAGCACGCAGCTTGAATGTTTTCAAAGAGCTACCTAGTTCAAGAGCACTCGTTTTCCTTTCCGGAGAATTTCGGAAGGGCATTGCTCGCAGCCAACGTTCATTACTGGCTACCGGGTCGTTTCGACGTGGACAGCCGCTGAGGGGACAGAATAAAGCGCCGAATGTGCGACGAGTGAAGGTTAGCTTTGACCAGTCAGAGCAATCATAGCCACTGTCTTTTTAAATGCGGAGCACATTAGGGGGGCCAGGTTGTCGTATGCTGTCGTCGTCGCTTGGCGTAACGCAGGCAAAACTACACATAGCATAACCAACTGCAGCATATTGAGCGCACGCTCGCGCCAAAGAAAACTCTTCTTCCTCTTGTTCTTCGAGCGCCTTGATGATGATATAAAGTGCGGACATTACTATTGCGGCTAGAGAAACATGGCAACACAAACGACGTATAAAGATTGAGTGAGGAAACAAGCGAGAAACAGAAAGAGAGAAAGAAAGGAAGAAATAGAAAGAAAAAAAAGAAATAAAGAGAAAAAGACACAGAAAAACTGGAAAAGAGAACAGGAAAGAAAGAGAGGAGGAAACAGAGAAAACCGAAGAGAAACAAAGAAGGGTGCCCAGCTCCGCACTTCCTTCAGGCTGGGCACCCCTAGGGCGAAGCTGCTCTAATATTTTTCGGTGTGTGTGGACTGCACCACACATACTTCATAGCATCGAGGTATTTCGGGTTGTGAAGACAAACGTTGCACATCCAGAACATGGGGGCGCAATAAAAAAAAAAAAAGAGCGAAGTTTTTTCTAGCCGTGTATAGCTTAAATCAGTACTGACACCTTTTTTAGAAGGCGAGCTTGCTCTGCCATACAAATCTCCTGTATGCATAGACGGCTCTGAGCAAGTATGAAGCTCAGCAAATGATGATAAGATATTTTATTTTGATATTAAAGTCGATTTTCTCGCAACATCCCTACTGACATCAACACTAGCCTGACGTCAGGCTACAGAACTAATCCTGGTGACTTCACGCAGCAATCTGGCTACTTATGGTGACGTCAAGCACCAAAACACAAAAAATGGCAGCTTGCGCGTCGCCTTCTCGATCATCTGCTCGCGCCGTGAGGTCACTGTCATCCAGTGTACTTGTGAAGCGAGCAAGCGGAGTCTGGAATAGAGCGCGTGCACGTAAGTACGAAATATACGCTTATCAGAGGGCAAGGGTATCGTCTGATTTTGAATTTGTCGTCATGCCACCGATATTTTACCCTGTGAAGTCTTGTGCCAGTGAAACGGGGGACAATAGGTGCAAGTTCCACCGATTCACCTCCGATCCGACGCTGAGACAAGAGTGGGTCGACTTCGTGCGCCGCGGCCGAGGCGGAGACTGGACGCCAACCAAGCGGAGTTTACTTTGTTCGCTCCACTTCACTCCGGACGCGTACACGCGCAGCATGCAGTTGCTGACCAACTTCGGATTGTCGACGAAGAATCTGCGCCTTAAAAGTGATGCCATCCCAACGTTGTGCCCCACTGCCGCAACCGCGCATCACGGTGCCTTTCAAGGATATAGAAAAAGAGACTGCAGCGGCAGCAACTTAAAGCGGGCAGGCGATCCCGAGTTGCGTGCTCAAGTGGAGGTTACTCGTGTTATCGAAATCTTCACACGTGTTATCAAAATCAGTGTTGTTTTCGTGCATAGCTACGCCGTGTACTTCAGCTGTTAAGTTTAGACATGGTGAACATGCTATTCTGATAATGTACGAGTTCATCATTGTGCAGCTAAGCATATATCAGGCTAATACCGTCTTTCAGGTTCCTGTTCACTTCTTGCCTAGTCCATGAGGTCAAGACGACTACCTTTCAGTAATTTGGAGGACGTATTTACTACCATGTGTGCAAACTTAGTAGCTTTTTCTGTTTTGTTATTGTCACGTTACCGACCGTGGCCTTTGCCTCATTACTTTCACACGTGTTATCGAAATTAATGTTGTTTTCGTGCATAGCTACACCGTGTACTTCAGTTGTTGGGTTGAGACATGGTGAACATGCAATTCTGGTAATGTACGAGTTCATTGTGTAGCTAAGCATATGTCAGGCTAATGCCGTCTTTCAGGTTCCTGTTTACTCCTTAAATAGTCCATGAGGTCAAGACTCAGAAATTTGGAGAACGTATTTACTTCCACGTGTGCCGACTTAGCAGCTCTTTCTGTTATGTTATTGTCATGTGGCCTTTGCCCATAGGTCGGCAAGCTCACTCGGACTCACTCAAACTCAGACCGTGCCATGAGTCTGAGTGAGTAATATTTTGGTGAGTTTGAATCCGAGTGAGTCGGGTTGAAGCAAATTTTTGTGAGTGAGAGTCCCAGTGAGTTCGGCTCAGGAAAATTTTGGTGAGTCCGAATGAGTCCGATGCGCAAGACATATTTCTTGAGTCTGAGTGAGTTCCACTTTTTTTTTTGCCGACCTATGGTCCTACCTACTCATCTCCAGCATTACTATCAGCCTTACCTGGATTCACGCTTATACTCACGTCTACTCACACGTATTCCAAAGCAGTGTCGTTCAGACACCATTTCAATATTTATTGATCAGAGGCAAGCATTACGAAGGGAGGTGCCTGGACCTCTCATCCCCCCCCCCCCCCCCCCCCACCCCCCCGCCAACTGTTCCAGGGAATTTCTTGATAAATATATCTTACGTTGTCATATATTTTAAGAAAAATCACCTTACTTGTTTGCGAGCACTCATAACTCGTATTCGAAGGTTCTATATCAAAAGGCACCAAGAAAAGCACCGATTGCGTGAGATATTGGTGTTAAAGAGCATTGACACCATGGTCAAAAAAGCGAATTCTAGGCTAATAGGACTGATGAGTTGACTCACTCGGGCTCACTCAGACTCGGATCGAGCCGTGAGTCTGAGTGAGTCCAGGTCAGTAATGTTTTGGTGCGTTTGAGTTTGAGTGAGTCCAGTTGAAAAAAAACTTTCGTAAGGGTGAGTCCGGCTCAGGAAAATTTTGGTGAGTCTGAGTTCGAGTGAGCCCTAAGAGCAAAATATATTTCATAGGAATCAACATGTTTGCGCAGTGCGAGAAAGACGAGGACGTAGGGAGGACACAACACGGGCGCTGACTTCAACTAAATTTTATTAGCGAAAAGGCTGGAAATATATACATATGATAGCAAGCAGCGCACCTCATCACAAGCGCGCAACCTATTGCGTTACAGCTAGATACTCTATATCTTGTTAAGTGAGAGCAACAGCACACCTCAGCATAAACTCACAACCTATTACGTCACAGCCAGATACTAGATTTCTTTTTTAGTGAGCGCGACAGAAGGCATGCTAACACAGAGGTCACCCAGCAGTTGCATTTGATTAGCCTCGATGATTTCGCGTGTTAGCTGCTGACGATGTTTTGCGACAACGGTGCACTTTTCAAATTCCGGTTTACAACCACATTCTCTACAGTGAATACCCAGATGGCCTTGAACAGCTGTGTTTACATGATAGTGATGCTCCTTTAAATGCTCGTTCAAGCACCTGCTCGTTTGTCCAACATACTTCTTGCCACAAGACAACGGGATCAAGTAAACAACAGCCACAGCACATGCTATGAATCGCCTCCTATGCTTGGTTGTGCAGCCGCTCTTTTGTGCGGATTGAGCATTCACGCGTTTACAGAGCACTGAAAGCTTTTCTGGGGCAGAAAAAACAACCTTGACGTCAACCTTATCCCCTGTCTTTTTCAAATTGTGTGAAATCTTATGTAGATAGGGGAGCACCGCGACACGTTTAGTGTCACTGGCTGCACAGTTTGCTGGTGCTACACATCCCTGCTGGTGCTTCACATCCCAGCTTTCTCGCGCTGTGCAAACATGTTGATTCCAAATCACCAACTAGCCCAGGCTTCCGTTTTATCATATTTCATAGGTAAGTCTAAGTGAGCTCCACAAATTTTGCCGACCTATGCCTTTGCCTCATTACTTTCACACGTGTTATCGAAATCAGTGTTGTTTTCGTGCATAGCTACACCGTGTACTTCAGTTGTTGGGTTGAGACATGGTGAACATGCAATTACGGTAATGTACGAGCTCATCAGGAAGGACATTGTGCAGCTAAGCATGTCACACTAATGCCGTTTTTCAGGTTCCTGTTTACTTCTTACCTAGTCCATGAGGTCAAGACTCAGAAATTTGGAGAACGTATTTACTGCCATGTGTGCAGACTAAGCAGCTCTTTCTGTTTTGTTATTCTTACTTTAGCAACTACAGCCACTTTCTTGAATTTCACGTGTGTTAGCCTAAGTGTTGACTTCCTTCTGTAGTGCTGGTCATATAGCATCTTTTTGCATACGACCAGAAGAAAGGTCAGTGACACAGGCTGTTATGCTTAAAGAAATAAACCAAGTTCAACATGTTTTCTTTTATTGAACTGCACCTCCATGACGTTCGTATATTAGTATTCTGGATACTTAAAGCCGCATTAGTCTTGTGAAGGGAAATTTTGACGCACTGCAGAGATGACGCAGCTGGGCAGGACCACTCGCTTTCGTTTGCCAAGGTGATGCCAGACCCATCCTACAAAGGGACGATATCGCCTGAAATATGAATGCAATACGATATAAAAATGCAGTGGCATGAGTAAAGGTAGACATATCCTGCGGCTGAATCAAATGTGTGCGCAGAGTAATATTCCCGAACGATCTACTCACAAGGGGCCCTTTCGAGCAGACAAAATTACGAAATAAAACGTCATTGTTATGTAGCATGCAGATTCCTTTTTAGCAAGTACAGATATGCAGAAACACTTCATTTTATTTATTGTTTACTCAATCAACCCAATGGGCCAAAGGCACTACCGAGAACTATGACTTATAGAGGGAAAAAAAAGAAAAATGAAGTACATAAGTCAATCACAAAGAACGTGAAAGGCGAGATCAAGTAATCTCACTTGTGAAGAACTATCTAACAATATAAGCAGCAGCTATTCTAAGCTTGCAGATTTTATTTCACATATTGTGATTTCGAGTTCGTGCATAATTTGCGCTGCCTGACGAGCGGAGGTGCCCAATGCCACTTATACATGTATTTTTTCATTTCCCTTTATTTAGTCGGACACGCGATATGGAAATGGACATTGCAATATTAGCAAGTAACATGCGCCTATGCACGTTTTGAGTGCGTGGATGACACGTCGTACTTGCGACCACCACACTTTTGCAGGAAGTATACCGAAGGCATACACTTTGCATGCCAGGGACAGCTTGGGATTCGGCCTACATCAGCTTCAACAGCAACAGCTAACTTAGATCAACCGCAGCAGTAATACCTGTGAATTCCCGGTGCCTCAATGACGCCTGGTCGGTCTCCCATCAAGGGTACTACGCTATCTCGAGGGCGTGAATGTCTAGGCACCCACGCTGAAACGTCGGGTGCGCGGTGACACAGGCTGCCTCATCCGGCACTAGAGCGCGACTTTGTCGATTTCCCTACAGCATACCGACTACGTCTGTGTCCATCGGGTGGCAACTCCCACACAGACACCTACGCAGATTACGTTATCGACATAGGCGTGCGGCCGGGGGGGGGGGGGGGCAGAGGGGGGCGGCTACCCCCCTAGTCACCTAAGAGGGGGGTGCAAAGTGAGCGCCCCATACATTGTCATAATTAGGAGGGGGGGCGCTGCGACTCGGGGGGGGGGGCGCAAAGTCAGCCCCATACATTGACCTAATAGGGAGGGGGGGGCGCTGCGTCGAACCTTCGCCCCCCCCCCCCCCCTGAAGGGGAACCCTGCGCACGCCTATGATTATCGATATAACGTTCAGGCGTTACGACCAACAAGAGGTTGGCATACTGCGTGCGCAGTGCGGCTGCATAGGAAAGCGGCAGGACAAAGCATACATGCGGTGTCAAGTCTGCGCCGAGTACCAATAATTTCAAGCAAGTAATAGCATTACGAAATCCACACGAACGCTATTGACTTCCGTAGAACATCCGGAAGATGTCCGCGCAAAATCAAGCAATAAACAGTGAATTCTTACCATTCGACATTCCCGCTGCGCAAGCCGTCTGGATGGCGCTATGGCTCTCATACGACTCGTCTTCTGACGTACTTGCAAGCGGGTCGAATGCGAAATGATTCGCGGGGTCGGCAAGCTCGGCATCTTCCTCTCTGTCGAAGTCGTTGCTGTCGTCGGAGTCTGTTGACAAATATTCGTCCATCGTTGATGGCGCGACAGTTGCCACATGTGCGGCGCGCAGCAGACGATGGCGCTACGCGCGCACGAGGATACGTCACGAAAGCGTGCGCATTCACATACTACCGCTTGGTCGCGCTGTCTATACCACGTCGTGACGTCAAGGTACAGTATGAACTGAAACTAGCTTTTAAAAACATGCTCTAATTAATTTTTCAGGGTGCACTCACGCTTGCCGTTACACTTCCTAGGCTCTTGGGGGGCCTGGCCTATCATTTGACGCAAGAAAACGATAAGTGAAAAATTTCGTGTCAGTATCTCCTTTAATAAACAGCGAAGGTTGCACTTAGGGACTTGACGTGGCCTTCTTGGCTAATGTGCTAGGTGTTTCCTTGGTGTAGGCAAAGTAGAGTCGAACCACAGCCTGTCACAGACCATGCAACAGTGTACACACTCCAGCGCGAGAACTAACGTGCAAAAGCTAGCTGTGGCACCTCCGGTAGAGAGAGAGAGAAAACCTATTAAAAAAAATCACAGCATATCCACGAGGTGAATGATGGTGAGGTGGGCGAAGCTTGAGAGGTTATGGTTGATGCCGTTAACCCTCCGAGAAGTTCGCCCGATAAAATCATCATGCAAACACGTGAAGTACGGTGAAGAAAACTTTTATTGAGATTTCAAGTTACATTTATATATTACGCACTTGTGGTCGGAGAAGTGCACAGCTAGCGGCGCCAACGTGCACTCCGAGCAGCGAGAGCAGCGGACCCCGAAAGGCGAGCCCGAGAAGCGGCGGCCCTCCGCGCCCGCTGCTTCGCTTCGTCCATGCCCCACCAACGATTCGACACGTACGGCGACGATCCAGGAGACTGAGAGAGGCACTCGATCGCCGCGCACTCAGGCAAAGCGCGCGCAGCAGCCAATCGGAGAGTAGCGGCAATTCGGAGAGTAGCGGCAGAGTAACGCCATCTAGGAAATGAGACGAGAAATGGTCATCTCTTATCATGGCCTCCGAGATGGCAGGCGATACTGGGGGTTACGCGTTACGCCTGACAAGGTTAGACTAAGAGGAGCTTCGCCCCTAAAAAGAAACATCAGTCAAGCCCGTCAGGCATTGCCCGTCGTCCCTAGCCGTCAGCCGGAATCTCCTGAGACACGGACACGGCAGCAGCAAGGGCTTGACTGATGATGTCCTGCTGGACGTTGGGGTCTGGGCTGCGGAGCAGGGCCTCCCAGGAATCTAGAGTGTGTGTACCATCGTTCTGACTTGAACATGTTCACACCATGTGGACCAAATTTGCTACCTCATCACAAAATTTGCACTGGGACCGGAAAACTTCTGTCTGCCACTTGCTGTAAAGTACGGGGTTGGGAAAAACCCCCCGTCTGTAACTTTCGCCACATAACCTCCTCTTTCTTAGTGAGCAATCTGTCCGCACCCGGGTATACTTGCCGATTCAACCTGTAGTATGCTACGATTTCATGGTATGCGCGCATATCCTCACTTCTTTTTGTAAGTTCGGTAAGTTGGGAGGTTCCGGGGGTCGACCGGTAAGTAAGACCTCGGGCGACCGAATGAGCCTCCTCGTTCCCTCTAAGTCCCTGGTGAGCTGGTGCCCAGATGAGCAGAATCATCTCTCTGGGTCCTCCTACCGTGTTTAATATACGGACGGCAGTCTCCGTCACCCTTCCCGATTCATAATTTCTCACAGCGTTTTTGGAGTCGCTGATGACCACCTTGACCCCCCTTTTGACTGATGGCCAAGGCTATGGCCACTTCCTCGGCCTCTACAGTCTCGACACCGCTGACTGTGCAGCACGCCATCAGGGCTCCGTCTTCCCTGACCGCCACTGCCGTGTGTGCCGCTTTGATCTCATATTCCTCAGCGTCTGTGTACAGGACGTCCTGTCGACCGGTGTACCTGGTTTGTAATGCCTCTGCCCTGGCCTTACGCCTGCCTTCGCGAAAGGCAGGGTTGATGTTTCTTGGCAGCGGAGGTATCTTCGTTTTGTCCCTGATCTGTCCCGGTATATCTTCTGAGCGCACTTGCACACGCTTGGTTTGGTAGCCCAAGCTCTTTAATATTGCTCTCCCCGTTTTAGATCCGAGTAGCCTTTGATGTTGTGCGGTAACAGTAGCCTCAATCAGCTCATCGATTGTGTTCGATACCCCTAACTTCATAAGTCTGTCGGTGGACGTATTCGGGGGAAGTCCGAGCGCGACTTTCACACTTTTTCTGATAATGGTGTCGAGCTTGTTCCGTTCCGCTTGGTTTAATTTGAGATAAGGTGCCACGTACACTATCCTACTTATTATGAAGGTTTGCACGAGTAGAAGCGCCGTACTCGGCTCGCGCGGCGGGCAAACTCGGCGCGGCGGCTGCAGGGACTGCCTCCGTCGGTGGGTGCGGCTGATAATAAACTGCGCGAATGGTTTTCATTTCATTTATTTACCTTAATGACCCAGGAGCGGTGTTACATAAGGGGTGGTTATACAAACAAAAATTACAGAATTCGTCCACGAATAAATCTTGTCATTTCTTCCATGAAAGCAGGTGAAGACGCGATGGAAGCAATGTGGTGGGGAAGGCCGTTTTCGCGGACACCCGACGTTTTACCTGAAGCTTTGAGAGCTACGCTCTTAAAAGTGGGTATGCAGGCGCGTACTTAAAATGAATTACTGCTCCCAAAATGATCGGTGTGGCAGATGAGTTCAGACGAGCGCATTGGTGTTGGAAAGAGGAAAACACTACAGCCACATGCTCCACAAATTTTAGCTGACGCGTGAATGAGGCAGCACCGTTGATAGGGAGCAGAAGCAAAAGAAAGTATTGTGAATATGCGAGGTAACAGGAGCACTATATACAAGGAATCAGGAGCTCACGTCGGTGGTGCAAACCGAGTGAAGAAGGCAAGAGAAGCTGCGCTACCTGGCTTTTTCTCCTGCTAGAAAACATAAGTAAAAAACATCTTCAATCGGAGGATTTTGCAAGTGACGCTTTCTGAAACTGCATAGCAGCAACTAAGTCCATAAAAACCCAATGCAATGCAAGTATAACCCACCAAAGCCACCGTGGCGTTGTGTTTTCCGCTAAGCCGTTGCGCGTTTGTCCGCGAGGGCGTCCGGGACGCATAACCTCACCCAGACAAGGCAGGCTCCGTGTCTGGTTGATGCAGGCCAGGTGGACTGTCATGTGACAGGTTGCCGACGATGCGCAATGACACGAAAACCGGTGCAGCAACTCTGCGAGCAGGCTGAGCAAGAAAGTTGCGAGGAGACAATATATGTTATCTGTTGCTGAAACAGCGAAAATCACCCACTCCCTCCCATAGCGCCACCTGGTATGGTACGTACGAGCGCTAGCGAGTGATGAGTCCGTTGTTCCGCGCATGGGCGCGGCGTGCGCGTTCACAATGAAATACAGGGCAGTGACTAGGGCGTCTAGATGTAACGCGATGCGTTATAGCGCATCCTCGACGAGAAACCCAGCTGGGTAAAAAAATTCGCAGCATACCCACGGAGTGAATGATGATGAGTGGGCGGAGCTCTGGAGGTTCATCGGTAAATCGTGAATCTTCCGTGAATACTGTCCAGTACATCATCAACGACGTGAGATCGGGCGCGTTTACACTAAAGGGTCGATGAGAGTCATGGCGACTTGCAGCTCACTTGAATTTTACATGTACGCTGTGAATTTTAATTGTTTAATCATGCACAGAAGAAATCTCACACAGGCGCTACCTTGGAGGTCAAAATCCAATGCCTATATATACGGGGTGGTCAGTGAACGGTTGTGCAGAGCGAGCAGTCGGTTTTTTCAATCAACTCGCTAGCAGACGCTGCCTGCGTCGGCGTCGCGAGGCAGGAGAGGGGGGGGGGACGATAGGAGAGGAGAGAGGGGGAAGTGGAGGAGAGGGCGAGGGAGGAGGAGGGGGGGAGAGCGGTCTCATATCCCACTAGAGCACGCATCTGCAACGCAGCGAGCGCTTTCGCACCATCTATTGATCAATTCACGTACTGCGGCACCGCAGCGCCATCTCGTATTTCAATTCGTCAACTATGCTGCGCTAGCCCCATCTACTGATATCCCATCACACTAGACTTTCCCATGTATCTCTATGGAGCGAGCGCCACCAACCCCGTCTAGTGAGCACTTCACGAACTAGAGGTGGCTACATACTATGTACGGAGGAGGGAACGACCCACACCCTAAGGAGCTTCGCCCCTAAAAAACCATCTCCACGAAGTGAATGCTGATGAGCGGGGCGAAGCTCCAACGCTTATCGGTAAAACTGTGAATGATATAGAGACGTGGGATGTTGCTATAGGGTGATTGTATATACACTTATATAGACAATGTTTATTAATTTCCATAAAACTTGCTGCTGGGCGAGTTGGTTCATACTTGGAAGGAAAAAGCCGGCAGATCCCACGCACTGTGGGAATCGATGTAATGCGAAGCAGCCAGGAAGGAGCAGATCATGCTTTACATAATTTGCATGTCATGTTTTACATGTTAGGACCTATCATTTATGTTCGTCATACAGTCACGTCGCGCAATACCAA
>JALIZH010013320.1:0-22832 GCA_030522465.1 Rhipicephalus appendiculatus | reverse complement strand
CGATCCGGGGAATGAGAGATAGCGGGCGCTCGCCGCCCGGCGCAACCCCGCGCAGCAGCTGCTCGGAGAGCAGCTGCACCGCCAACGCCATCTAGCGTACATTCACCCAACCGCCATATTGTACGCTTGTCTATGGGACAGCACCCTCTCGGAAATGAGACATGAAATGAAGATGTGAACACAGAATGCGTACAGCGCCATCTATTATATCGTCACCCAACTGCAGTTTGCATGCATCTCTATGGGACAGCGCCCTCTATTGTACGATAAGGGAACACTACGGGGTACAGAGGATGGATCGACGATCGACAACCGACCAGGCACCGCTATAAGGAGCTTCGCCCCTAAAAAAAAACTTCCCAATCTCCCACTAAAGGGAACCATGTGTGGATGCGAAGCAGCGGGAAGAGTTAGCTTGAGCGCGATAAAGGTCGCCGCTCTCGTTTCACGGCAGCGGCCCGGGCGCTCATGGCGGCGTTGCACAGGAGAGAGATTGAGGCGCGCGCGCTCCGTCATTTTCATACCGCGGAACTACCGTGGCGCCTCCAGCGGAGTATGCAGCTGTCGCACGACCTGTCGTGCGCGCCGCTCCGTAGAAAATTCCTAGAGGAGAGAACGGGGGGGGGGGGGGACGTATGAGAGGAAGGGGGAGACGACGTGCATGCGCTGTGGGACGCGGGAGCCGCTCCGTAGAGTAGACGATTCCTAGCGTAGAGAAAGGGAGTGAGCGTAGGAGAGGAGAGAAAGAGGGAGTGGACGCGCTGGCGCTGTGGGACGCGGGCGCCGCTCCGTAGAGTAGATTCCTAGAGTAGAGCAAGGGGGTGAGCGTAGGAGAGGAGAGAAAGGGGGGAGCGGACGCGCATGCGCTGTCGGGGGGTGTGGGACGCGGGGGGCCGCTCCGTAGAGTAGAGAATTCCTAGAGTAGAGCAAGGGTTTGAGCGTAGCAGAGGAGAGAGAGGGGGAGGAGACGCGCATGCGCTGTGGGTGTGTATGGCGCGGGACGCGGGTGCCGCTCCGTAGAGTAGAGGATTCCTACAGGAGAGAAAGGCGGTCAGCGTAGGAGAGGAGAGAGAGGGGGGAGGGGGAGGCGCATGTGGCGCGGGAAGGAGGGACGGACTAAGCAATCGTTGGTCACAAACGCTGCATTAATCTCGGCCAACGCTTCAGATGCTCTAGACGGTTATGACTCCTGGTGCGCAGCAATTTTAGCACCATTCGTTTCTCCGCATCGCGTCTCCTCTCTAGAACTGCTGCGCACCAGGGTGTTGCGACCATCGAGTGCACCTGAAGCGAGATCAATGTAGCATATGTGGCCAATGCTCGATCGCGAGGAAGAAATACATAATTTGCAAAACTTATCAAAACAGGCAAACGTCAGGGCTACCTAGGTGCCCATCTGGGGCCGAATTCACAAAGCTCACTTACGATCAAATTTTCGCGCAAGAGAAATTTTGTCGCGTAAGTCGATTCACGAAGCCACAAAAACCTCGTAAGAGGCCATGGTTATCACATCGGCCGCTGCGATAAAGCGCGCTGCGAGCGTGCACGAACATGCCAGTGGTGGTGATGCACTTGCTATATTTGCTGACGTCACCGAAAAAGGCTCGTAAGTGGATTCACGAAGCAAAAAAGTTCCGCAGAAATAGCGTGGCTACGAGGAAATGTTAAGAGTGGTCCGGACCACTCTTATGAACAATATGGCTGCTTAGAACATGTAACGTCGGTGGGGTATTTGGGCACCGTGGCTGATTTTCAGCTAGTTCGCGGCCATGTAAGGCTGCGTGATGATTGCTGGTATATTTTATTTTTATTTTGGCGCTTTGAGTTTCGTGCGTTGTTTGCTTTGTACGCAGTGGACAGTATTGACACTCGCACACGTCCAATAAGCTTGGTGTCGCAGTAATTAAGGAAGCTTATTGGTTGTCCGGAGCGAAAAATTATGCAAGCAAAGACTCGTGGTTGGATTAAAACCGAAGTACTACGTGAATGGTCGGTGAAGTCGAAAGCGGCGCGCTATTTGGTCAACATTTTTTTGTTATGCTGTTGTGCTGCGTCCCACTTCCTCCAATGAGAGGTCCAACGTATGATGATGTACGCAGCATTGGTGGAAAGTACCACCAAAGAGGTTCAGAGGACGACATCAGCTGCTCGCTATTGGAAATAAAAATGAACGGAAGATTTCAGTTAGCTGTTATCAAGGCCTATTACGTGGTTCCACAACTTCTCTAGTTGGATTGGCTTTAACTACCCAATATGCACGTTGTCTGAAATGCAGCTGTCGCTATGCACGTTGCACCAATGCAGGGCGGGATCGTACATTGCAAATCACAGCATATTAGCCATTTTTACGATTCTGCATGAAATCACAAACAAATCCAGCTTTTCGACCTTCACTGTTGAGAAACCGAAATGGAACGCGTTTGTATGGCAAGCAGTCAGAAAGAAATGGCTCCAGTAATTTGAAATGACACCGAAAACGTGTGCGAAAGCTCGCGATTCTCGAGCATATATAAGCAAACTATATTACCGAATTCATGCCTCTTTGACTTTGAGCTGCCATTTAACCTGGCGTGAGCAAATAAATTAACGCTGTTTTCATCCGCTGATATGTATTTTGCTCTAAGAAGCGACAGATTGGCCCGGAAATCAAAGTGTAGCCACGGCGAAATCCCCGCTGCCGGCGCCCAGTGTAGCAGACGACAAATGCTAGCAGACGACAGATTGCGCGAGATGCGCATTGTGATTGGTTGGGAAGCAGTATTCTCGACATCAGGCCATCTTATGACGTTGCCAAAACACTTCTTTCATCGCGCGGCCCTGTCGTATTCGTCATATCTCCCCCCTCGCACATAAGAGCAATTTTTATCTCGCCATCAAAAACGCGCAAGAGCTTTCTACGAGTTCTCTCAGCGCTTGCTCCTGCTGCGTAGTTCGCCAAGACAACATGGCGTCGTAAACAGTGTATGCGTGTGGGTGCCAATTTTCACAAACGCTTCTCGCTTGACTTCCTTCAGCGTTCGACTGGATGTGTTTCGACTGGACGGTGCGTGTAAGCCGTGTGAAAACCAACGGCAGTGTCTCTCGGTGTACGTTGAGGCGTAGCGAAGCTTGTGCCTCGGTGTGTTTATGAAGCGGGGATCGGCGCCTGTGTATCGACGGCAACTAGCACTCGAGGAGCCTGCAATGTGTGTTCGAGTTTCGGTGACAGTTCGTTTGCTTCGCTTTCCAGTTTCTCAGTTGGGTGCAGTGCGGCATTTCGAATTGACAGCGCTTTGACACGTTACTTGAGTGATCCCGAGTGCGTACGTGCTGTATTCGGTTAGTGCTTGGCCGCTGGTTAGCCCGTGCGCTGCTATTTTCTCGTGAGCAGTCCAGGAAAAGGCAGTGTTTGAAAGTGAAACAATGTGTGTTGTGAACATTGGTGCTGTGTTGACATTTCCAAGACTCGTGAAGAGGCTGTGCTCGTGTGACAGAACATTAAAAGACAGCGTTGATGACTGTGTTTTGCCCTGTGAAGTTGCGATGGTGCTTTACGAGTGCTTTAAGGATTTGGCTCTGGGCTTCGCGTATTATTTTTTAACTAGTTATTTCGGCATTTTGTGCTCATCGCAGTCCGAACGTCGTAATGTGTCGAATCGAAGTCGCGAGCCGATACATTCTCTTGTAAGTGAGGCTGCTTTGGCAGCACGCCTTGACTGTTCTTCGGTGAAAATTTCGAGTTCTACCTGGCAGCGAGAGCCCGTGAACGTCAGTCACGCTTGCCTCCCGAAAGAACACACTTTTCACCGGTGCCTTGCCTTGGGTGACGTCGTAGACCTGGCGCCTGCTGACTACAAGTATTCGAGTCCATCAGACACGTCGTTATGCATGGCACTGGAGCCTTGACTACCACTGCTCATGGCGAGGTCTCACGCTTTACCAGTGGACGGACACGTCTTGCTAGCCTTGCATTTCTACGTCAACGGCAGCTTCCAGTCCACTTGCCTGTTTGCCGCAGAGCGCATTCCATTCCTGATGACAATGACGGCTGCTAATCGTTCTGCCACCGGTGAGTTGAACTTGAGCAGCTAATTTCGTTGCTATTCGCGTAGTACTATAACGTGTGCAAGCTTTTTTTCAGCCCAGCAGATGTAATGTTACCCCATATTAGGTTCCAGTATAAAACATGTGCTACTATCACATATTATATATATATATATATATATATATATATATATATATATATATATATATATATATATATATATATATATATATATATATATATACACACACACACACACACACACATATATACACATACATACATACACACACACACACACGAAGGAAAGAAGTGTGAACTTAAGGGAGCTCGTTTGCTTTGTTAAGCACATCGTTAATGCGAACTAACAGACATTGATGCCAAGGAAAATATAGGGGACTTTATTAGAAGTAATTGTATTGTAAATGTGAAGAAAGGAAAGTGGTCGAAAAGAAAACTTGCCACCGTCAGGATCCGAACCTGCGACCTTCGAGTAACGCGTCCGATGCTCTACCACTGAGCTACGTTGGCGGTCATCCCTCCGTCCACTTTATAGGGTATATATGTGGATTTTTAAACGTGGGAGCGTCAGTCAGCGCCGCCTGTTGGCATTACGGCGAGTGTGGAACACTCTTTTTGCCTGTAGGCGTCACGTAGCACGTGATCTTATTACGAGTTGGCAGCTGACTAATAATCCCTCGCATACCACCTGAAGGCAACAAGTCTGCCAGACTTGTTGCTTCTATGAACGAAGGAAAGAAGTGTGAACTTAAGGGCTCGTTTGCTTTGTTAAACACATCATTAATGCGAACAGACAATGATGCGAAGTATAGGGATAGGGGACTTTATTAGAAGTAATTGTAACGTAAATGTGAAGAAATATATATATATATATATATATATATATATATATATATATATATATATATATATATATATATATATATATATATATATATATATAGGCAAATATGTCAGCAGTGTTTATAGTTTGATTTAAGCAGGTGTTTATTTGAATATTAAGAGGAGCCTGTCTACCACACTTGTTAGTGCAGAGGTGAATATTTGATGCGAATTTATTTTTCAGTAGTCATGTAGCACTTTTTCAGGAATTCCCTTGATTTTTCAAAATTTGTTCTATAGAAGATTACCGCTGTGGTAGCACTATACTTTACCAGGACACGTATATTCCTGTATGCAAAGCTGAGTATACTTTTTGGCGCAAATCGGACGAGAACACATAACACAAAAGAACAGGACGGGTACCGAACTTCCTGTTCTTTTGTGTTATGTGTCCTCGTTCGATTTGCGCCAAAAAGTATCCTCAGTTATGAACCAGTACCAACTAGCTCGAACTAGAATTCTGTATGCAAAGCTTACATGGGGATTCAGTTTGTTCCAAAGTGAATATAGCATATTTGATAGCTTTGACGATAGCTTTGTGTTACTGCCAAATATGTATTAAAGCGATTTTGATGCTGGTTTTTTTAACGTATCTTTTTTGGCCTCTTCACAGATTGCAGACTTTCCCAAGGTCCTGGGATACATCGATCGCACGCACTGACAAAACAAACCTCCTCATGACTTGTAGCACCCGTACAGAAATAGGAAGGACTTATGCTCCCCGAACGTGCCAGTATTTTGCAATGGTGGGGGTGTCATCGTACAGCAGACCTCGAAGTGGCAGTCTCATCTGGATGGACTGTGCTCTGCCGGGGAGCCTCGAGGGCACAAAACTGCTTCATGGTTGGTTGCTAGGTTAATTATTCTTTAAGTGCAGATGGTGAAGTACACACCACTTAATGTGCACACATTAAGAACCCAAATACCGTTGCTAACAGTGGATGACTGTATACTGTATACTGTTAGGAAAAATAGCTGCGGGCAACAAGCCCACTTATAATCCACAAATGATTTGTGTTTTCTGGTCTGCAAAATTGCTCCTGCGCACTGCATGATGAGGTGGCTATGTTACATAATTTTGAAGTTAAGAACATTAGCTGTTGTATTGTAGCATAGCGTAACATGAGTAACATAGTAAACTCACTTTTGGTTGGCTTCTTGCACTTAGTTTGAAGTCGAAATAGAATGTAATTTATTGACTTATATGCCTCACTTTTGGGCAGAAGTTCATTGCCATCAATATGAACATCGTAGTTATCCATTTGTACTGTAAAATAATTTTTTCAGTCTTCATTATTTATGTCTCCATGATGAGACTTTTTTCTTCTTTTCTGTTGTTTCTTCATACTTGTCATCGGCTCCTAAAATTACAACAGCTATAGTTCGTGCATGTTTATCAACTTTATATTCCTACACATAAGCACGGTTGTAACAATCATCTGTATTTTTCTATGTTCCAGCAGTATCATGGGATCAGGTGCCCCATGGTCATGTACAGTGTATCTCGAACAGAGCGCAGAAGACCAACCAGTAAAGAAAGACTACCAGTGACTGTGTGCCGCTGTTCAAAATGCACGTCAACAAAAAGAATACATTGTGATGGCTGGAGCATTTTACATTGTATGGTGACAATCTGCACAGCTGCAGTTTAGTTTCTGAGCACTGCATCATTCAGCCATTTGTTTGCACCTTAGCATTTAAAAGGAATTCAATTCTTTACTTAATGTACCAAATCATGACATTAATGTAAAACACACTGTAGTGGTAGTGCGCAAATTGATGTGAGCTACCTCAAATTTTTAACATTCACGTAAATCAAAGTGCCTGCGTGTCACTGCATTTCACTGCCGTGGGAAAGAGCAGCCATGGTCGACAACCAAAATCGTGTTTTCATGTTTGGTAGTGGAAAAATTCAGGCCATTGAATTGGGTAATTTTTCACTTGGTCGATATATTCCTTCAGGACACATTAGTATAGCAAGCACGATTTCATGTGTGTATATGCTCTGGAAAGAACTTCTACATGGATTATTTAGGTGGACGAGGATTGTCGCTATTCCTAGTATATCCAACACCAGGCTTCAGCACCTGTGTAATGTTATCCCGTTGCCTCTCAGTCCTCTTGAACAGTTGACCTGTCTGTTTGTACTGTGTAAGTTTTAACAGTTTTTTATACTGTGTTTGCTACCATAGGTTTCTTCCCTAATGTAATTGTATACTCTGCCAACTGTTTATCACCTATGCAGCTTTCGTCGTATTACTGCTGAAAGTACTCATTGCATTTGGTGTGTAACTATACCATGCATTTACTTCTCTCTTTTGATGCATCTGTACCATGGTTTGGCCATAAGAGTGCTGCTGGTGTGCTCTAGTCTTGAAGCTGGCGACTTCCAACAAATTTGAAGCTGGAAGTAACGATGTGCTTATTATCGTTACTACTATAATCAGATAAGCTGTCCAAGCTCCTTGTAAATGTATTTAACAGTTCATGGTAAACTGTTCAAGGTAAACGTTCTGAAGTTTTTTTTATTGCGGTCCTTGATTTATGCACCTGAAACACAATTACATTGTAGTGGCACATTATAGACTGTGATTCTGTAAATTTGTGCTCAGGACATTGCAGCTGAGGCCAGCCGCAAGATAAACATGCACGGCACTGAAGCATCACGTCACGTACATTACAAACAGTCCTTACCCAGCAGTGCACTGGAATTTTTGCAAGCGAAATAAGAGACTACTGGATGAGAACTCTGCAGATGTCCAGACTTTGAAAAAGTTGTGAGTAGTGTTTTCAGGAAAAGCAATGGGTCTTGATATGCCAACAGCAGCATTGTTTGCATGCGGCGAGGAGCTTAGTAGCAGCGAAATGTTTTATTTATGTATTGTCCAATATTTCTCTGAGCTGTGCCAATTTTTCAGTCCATGTCACTGAACATTGCTTGTTATTGTGTGGAGAATGAGCTGAACTATGTATGAACGTTGTGTGATCTTGCAGACATGACCCATATTGTGATACACTGCCCTCGTCTAGCATGGCATTGTGAGGGGCTCTCTCATATTTTGTCGTTGGCTGTCAACCCATGAAGATGTATAAAAATTGCATGAAAGTGGGGAGCAACAAACTATGCTGTGTGTGTGTTTGTGTGTGTGTGTGTGTTTGTGTGTGAGAGTGAATGAATGAATGCTTTTCATTTAGTGTAACTTTGATAAGAACTTTGCTGACTTTCTTTGTCCTATTTATATTTGTCAAGTATGTTTCCTACTGCGCAAAAATGAATGCAACCTTACACAAAATGCGTGCACTCACAGAAGGTGTTTCATTTTACAATGAACAGTCGTGAGCAAGAAGTTGGGAAATATGGAACAAACGAGCAAAAATAAGTTTATAGCACAGCTCCTCTGTATAACATTGCTTCTACACATTGTGCTTGTCGAAAATGTGGATTTCAAGTATTTAGTTTCAACCAGCATAACCAAGCATTTGCCCGTGGCTGTACATATACTTCTTTATATTTGTGTGGTATTTTTGCATATTGTCATACGTGTTGCCAATTGCTATTAAGGGCAGAAACCTAGTCAAGCTAAATACGCAGATTTTTGTCTGTACACATGTCATCTGTACTGTAACTGCTGTTGATAAAAAATAAACTTGGGTATAACATTCCCGTGCAGTCACCAAGAGAAGAGTAGCCGTCTCTGACTCAAATGAATTTGCCGCAATCTTTTCCCAGGCTGTTTCGCTTGGAACAATCGGGGACCCTCAGCTCACAACTCGATAGCCTGCTAGAGTTATTTATAAGCATTGACAGAGGCATTACACGGAGGTACGCAACACGACAGGGACCGAGAGAGAAGACGCAAACACAGCACTGTGTGTATTTACTGTCTGCCCCTGCCGTCTTGCGCTGCTGCGTGTAATGAATCCCCACCCAACTAGCACGAAAACGTGTCCCGACAAAGGCCGTCATCTTGGTCACAAGCAGTTAGGTCACCGCGTGTGTGTAGATTTTCTCGAAAACATCGTGGTATCTTGACTGGTCCTTGAATAGCCAGAGACGTCAAAACTAATTGCCCGGGTATTATAATTAGGTTTCGGGACTGGGTGCTCTTTGCGGCAGTAGTGGTTAGAAGAAAAAAATCTTATTTCTGAAATCCATGAGGGAGCATGCCACAGCACTTTTTGCTCGAAAGGGGAGTCGAAGAGAACGGAAAGGGCACCTTCTCAAGATAAGAGTGCCCGCAACACATAACTACAGGCCGTGCAACCTGCTGTTTTATTTTTTTAAAAAAAGTGGGTTCTTGGCGACACTGCGAATCGAACTCGGTGCCTCCTGCATTGTAGTCGGTCGCTGTAACCATTAGACTACCGCGGCAGCGCTTGAGATGAGAGTTGGCCACTGTAGTGCTAACGCAATTGTTAATATATCTCCTTTTGCTAGAAATACGCCTAACGCAAAAGGTCCGGCAAAACTCGATAAAAAAAATAAAGGGTCGGAATTCGTAATGAATTCGCCTGAGGCCACTCGAAGGCGAAATCCATCGAGTGTAAATACATGACTGTATTTCACATTGACGTACGATATTCACTAATCAACTATCGCTAATTAACTCACTAATGTCATTTTCATTCAATCAATACTCGGTTTGTTTCGCTTATCGTCGTTTAAATAAACTGTCACTAATCAGATCACTGCTTAATTTCCTTCTATTCTCATATATAAGCCCGGTCATATTCTCGCTCGCTTTTGTGTAGCTTTCGCTCCCATACACGTTAGTAAGTAACGCGAACAAATCTTGTATGCTCTCCAAGCAACCGGTGCCGTTCTGTGGAAGCTTGCCATGACGTCTGCTGCGCCAGCGAATCCTGTTCCTAACGTTCTTCTCTATCGATTCGTTTTCACTCTTTCGAAAAAACGATGGCAGAGACACGCAAACGCTGTCTTTTTCCTTTTTTTCTTTGCTAAACGCGCAGCACGCGCGCCTCGATTCACGAGTCACGTGTGATAATGTCACTTCAGGCCGATACGCAACGTTGCTTGTTTTATTTGTTTGCTCACGCAAACGCTGCAAAGATGAAGTGACCTGCAGCGCATTGTTTTCTGAAAAGTATAAGCACGTATAAACTGCCCGACGAAACTTTCTCGTTTTACGTGTTCACATATCTAAGCGTACGACTCTTCTCTTATTCTGGCCCTGTCAAAATGCGGCAATGAATTCAACCTGCGACAAGATGCGGTCATGATACCTCTCTCTTACTGCTGCTTTATATTACTGAACAGTTTCTACGTAGGCTCGAAAGCCGCTCCTATGTATTTTGCCAAGAACTTTGTCAGAAATCCAACCTTGTACGTCTAGCTAAAAAACACCCTAATGGCGACCACCTTGCCGTGCTTGAACACGCCTCGTGAATTGAGTGCCATCGCAGCTTCATCAATAAAACTAAACTATTGCACGAAGGGGGGAGACGTTTGGGTCACATCTTCAAACCTTCAAGGTATTAATTTATGTGCGCTTTCATAGGAGCGGTGCGTCACCTACAGTTGGCGAGATAGCGCACGGATTCTTGCTTAACGCCACCGAGCAACAAGCTACATATGGTCATTCATCGAACGCGAGCGCTTGGCTTTATTCAGGCCCCGCAGACGCCTGCTGCAACGCGGCGGTGCGTAAGCGCTGTAGCAGACGCCCGGAACTGGAAGCTGAGATGCTGCGAAAAGACATGGGCCATCATCGTATACTCTCGATGCTAGATGCCTTGCGTGCTGCCTTGATATTATCGGCGCGCACTTCTTTCTTTCCTTGTCGTTTCATCGGCTTTCGCGTTGCCTCCTTGCCCTCAAAAGTGACGCGTAAGTTAAATTCGTGCCATTGCTATCGCAATCCCTCGCGATACGAGAATTCTTGGCTAAGAAACTGCGTAGGCAAGAGAAAGCTTTGTGAATTCGGCCCCAGATTCGTTGTCTGTTCAGCAGTGCGCCTCGAATGCAAGCGACGCTATATTTCCCCTGTCTCACTTCATCTCTCATTGTGTTTCTTTCCGTCTTTCTTTCCACTTTTTTCTGTCTTCCACATTCCCTCAATCTTCATTTAAAACAGCGCAGCAAGACGAGGACAGAAGAAACGAAAGAAACAACGGGACAGGCGCTGACTCGCAACTAAGTCAGCACCCGTACCGTTGTTTCTTTCGTTTATTCTGTCCTCTTCTTGCTGCGCTGTTTTAAATGATGTCAAACCAACTTGCCCAATTATATGTTCTCTTATCCCTCAATCTTCCCGTTATTTCACTCACAGCAATGCGATCGTACGGTTCCCACAAACGCTTGTTCGGCTAGCGTGCCTGGTTAGACAAGTGGCTATGACGCTCGCCTTCTGAGTGGCTACCCGAGTTCAAATCCCACCTTGTCAAGGTATATAATTTTGTTTTATTTTCAGTACAAACGTGTTTTAAGACGCGGTCCACCAAGGCTTCAGTGAAGTATTTGCGCCACGTAAACGACGTCAAAATATGTACATGATAATATGGCAATGAAAAAAATATTTCGTCTACGGGAGTCCCACCCACGACCTCTCGGTCCGCGAGAACAGATGTCGGGCACGCTATCCACTGCGCCACGGTCACACACTCTGACGCGCCTTTTATATCTCACATTTTCATCTCACAGTGGTCTCCGCGGGGTGTTGTCGCCCTTTCAGAGCTGGAAAGTTAAGTAATGCGTCATGACCATGGCCTCTGCGATAAGCTCCTGCAAAGCGCCGTTGCGATGAGTCCATCCCATTCCGCCCGTTTACAATAGAAGTGCAATTTTGTCAACGCCTGAACAAACCGCGAGCTGGTGACCTTAACCCAAGCGTCGGTCGCTCTCATAGCATCCATCCATACCAGAAATAACTCTCCTACGCGCGCCTGCCTCACCTGGCTGTAACACCGCGTTGCCTGCTTAGGCTCGCCAAGAGAACAACCGCGGCCGGGCTGCAAGGCAAACAGTTGCTTTTCCCTCTAGTGCGGCCGTGGTGTTTAAAACTGTTTAACATGCCGCGCGGTGGTGACCATTGCCCAAGTTCTTCGTTCAATCAGCGGCGCTCTTCTTGCTGTTACATCGCTTTTTTTTTCTGATTACGCGCTCACCGTGAACTACTACAGCTACTACCGGGGTCTGTTTAATCATTGATCATGAGCGTCAGTCGACTGGATGAAAACGTATCATCAAGCTTCAACGTGGGTTCATCCACGTTAAATGGCGCTATAGCGGCGAAACACCAATAGACGTTGTGCACGCTGTCATATCAATGTACAGTATGCATTCAATTACTTCTGCGAAGACACGTTTTACTTTCGTGCTATGCGTTTTCCTTTGACGGAGGGATCAACAATTTTTTGCTTCTTCGCATCATTTCCACTTGTCCTTTCTTCTTGCTTTTCTTCTTCCAACGCGCTGCTAGGCGACGCATGGTGACGTCATCATTTGACGGAGTTTCGCGAACACCACCGTAGCAAGCTTAAAACTAAACATCTACGCTGTTAAAATTACACGTTCTTTCAGAGCTGCGCACATGCACAAGCAAAAACGCAGGCACTTACGGCGGAAATCCCCACTGGTCTAGGTGGAAACGTCTTTGTTTGCTCTCAGTCCTTCTTTTCCGGAAAGGAAGCATCACACCTCACGCTATTCCCGAGCTGAAGATGGGAAGCGCTGCTACATAGTTTAGAAGGCAACACGAAATAAAAAAGGCGAAAAAAGGCTACTAGAAGGAGGTAGCGGAAGTAGCGGAAAGCTACATTCGGGCTAAACCAATAGCGTTTGCTTGTTTTGAGCAGCAAATCCCATACGAGCAGAATGACGGGCACTTCCTCGAGTACAAGCTTCCGGGATTCGACAACTTCAGTAAAAGTGTCATTTCCTGGCAAGACCTGCAACGCTTCCTAACTTTGTTGCGTTCATGCATGTCGGGTTTATTTTTTAGCTTTTGCTTTACCACATGGTATTTGCTGTGGGCAAACATTGTCGTGATTGCTATGTTCATTACGACCGAACATGTACTGTAAAAACGGAAATGACACCAGGAGATTCTCCCAGTGTTCATCAAGGCAGGGCTTCCTGAAAATTTCAGTCAATTGTGCCAATCAAGCGTGTTTTCATACACTGCAGCCTTTATTTCCTGTTGTATTTTTTTTGTGTTACTGGCTCACGTTCTAATAGGAATTGATATTATATCTTGCCCATTGCCGTATGTAAGGTAAATAATTCATCCAGCGCAGCGTGGCAACCATGTTCAATTACCGAAATGTAGTCTGACATCATACCTAACTAATTGAAATTATGCTTATTGAAGATTATCATTGTGCGCACCTATAGACGTACTTGGGTTTTTCTAAAGAACACCAAACAATTCTGGTAGTGTTACATATACACATCTATACTGATACGTTTTTATCTGAATTTAGCTGAACTATGACCGATAGCAATTTGAGAGTAGATGTAGCCACATTGCTGGAACGGACACAGACACATACATCATACATTATACAACACTTGCCAAGAAGTTTGTTGCGAAGAATTTGTATCAAGTGTTGTTGTTTGATATTACAAGATATGTACGTCTCTACAACAGCGGTTCACGTATCACCATTGAATTCAAGCGAGGCAAAGTGACGACTTTAGGTTACTTGCGTGGGTGAAGGAAACGCAAAGCTGCTTTGTGCCCACTTTAAGTAAAATACCACAGCACAGGCAGCAATACGTGGTGGCCTGCACAAAGTGTTGTAGATAACGTGAATGGGAGGTTCCTAACACCTGCATATCTTAGTTTTGTGACACGGCTGGATTTTTAAGAGCTGGCATCAAGAGTACAAAAAGCAGACCGCTGTAAATACCGTGAACTTGATAAGATCGCTAAGTTTGTATACCATGTCTTACGGAGAAGATCATCTAAACTACGTTACACCAGGGAAAACCGAAACGCCAAAGCGGGAAAAGCACTGCGTTAAATATCGAAACGTAATTCTCAGACTTACATAAATACGGGGCAAATACAGACATACACGCACATAAATACATTGATATAGCTCCAGAGCCACATACTCTGTAAGGAGTTTTGCTGAAATTACATTGACTATTTATATATGAAAGCGATATATGAGAGCAATACATTACGCTACACACCCATATATTAAAGCGACACACCAGACTGCCAAAGCCGTCTACAGACGCCTAGAGCAATATTCAGCTGGAACAGATTTTGTGCAGGACACATTTAGCGCTACAGAAATGCTCTAATAATTCCATAATCCCCCATAATCTGTGTAGTTTGGGAAAACTCTTGCACAGAGTCTCCCTCTCCCTTGACCAGTCAATTGTAGCCTTACACACATAGGAAAGCAGCTGAATCTGGGCAGAGGCCATTACAAACGACCGGTGATGCTCCCGCTTCCGAGTGTCGCTGCAAAACTTCCCGCTGGATAAATGGTCCCTTCGGGTCGAAAGACGCAGCACTGGACCTGCATGGGGTGAAAGGATTATAAGCACTCCTTTCCAAGTCGTAAGCAGACTCGTTTCAGGATACACGCCCTCAGAAAGGGAAGAGCCACTCGAGCAAGAGAACATAGCAAAATCCCCTTTCGGGAGGGGAGATTATACGCACGTGAATCTGAACGATTTGTGAGGCGTGCTGGCTCCTGAAAATGTGGGTCACTGTTCCCAATAAGCACGGGGACCATTGTAACTCGCTACGATTCAGGAAGCGGGTGCCCGATGGGAGTCAGCGTATGCTGTTCGGGCGTAAAACGTATATACATCCGATGAGCAACCGGCACTGTTTGCAAAGGCATATGTCCAACGCGATGCATGCCGCAGCTGTTGAGATTATGTCAAGGCTGACCGAATCGGTGATGTAGGTTATTCTTTCGATGAACTCATCATCATCTCTGGTGACGGCTTCTAGCTGAATGGCAATGAAATAAATGAAATGCAGCGAGCTGATTTATAAAGATCACCTTTAACAATGCACACATTTCTAGCTTTATCATACACATAATTGCTGCAGTGCACTTGTAGTATGGCAGCGCTCACCTTGCTTTAGTTTTATAGTTGATATAATTATAGGAACTAAGGCATGATCGATTGATAGCACAATTAAAAAAGGGTCGAACAGACGAGTAATACCAGGCTGTGTACAATAGGCGGAATATCCGCCATATTGGCGGTGCCAATGACACCTCGTAAATAGTGAATGCACGCTTTCTTTATCGGTATATTTTCATCCGTTTCATTTTCGCGTAGCTTCTGGGTAGATATATGTCGTAAATACGTTTTGTGCTTTTACGTGAAAAGATTACAACGCACAAGGTATGATTTGCAGTAAATTTGGTTACCATGAGTGAATATAAAAATACCTGTTCTGAAGCAACGTCAGTTGCACGCTGGAAGAGAAAAATCATACCGAAGTTCAAACTTAAAGTTTCGCAGCTCCAGTGTTTAAAGTTTATGGGTTTAGAAATAAAGTTCACCAGAATATATGTCTGGGAGGGAAGTCGGCAAGCCATAAACATCTGGTAAAACGCACGAAATAGATAAAGACGACATACACACTCACACAAACACACACACACAAACACGTGCCCGCACGCACGCACGCACACACACACACACAGTATCATTGTGTGTGTGTCAACTACTTTATTGTCCGTGTCTAGTTTGCTCTTTTTACCACACGGTTTAAGAGCGACCGGGTACTGCAGGAGTAGCGATACTACTATGCAAATTACGACGGCTTTTCTTTAATTTTAAGGTGATTTTTGTACTGATCGTAAAACTTGAAAGACCGTTAATGTAGGCACTTTACTGCAGGGACAGTGTTGCGAGTGTGGCAGACACGTGGCGGTGAAAGCGTTGCCGACGAGACAATAAAAGCGTCGCTTCAAAGGGAAGCTCGCTCCTCCAGACGCTGAAGCAGGGACTTAAAAAGAACTAGGCTTAGTGAACGGCGGGCGTGGCACGAATTATGCGCTTAGCGTGATAAATTCTTCCAGCGAGCGCGTGCCAGCTTCTGCGAATGAAAGTAAGAGCGGTATAAACGAAGAGGGACAATTTGTCAGTTCTGCCATGCGATGCCGTTACCACGTTCACCCGCCCTGAGCCGAATGTGCTTTTGCAGCCCATTTACAACGCCACGACGCATTCAGTGCTTTGTCAGGGCTGCTATTCTTTGGCGTATTCTTTTTTCTGTCTGCGCGTGGCCGAACATCGTCCACAAGGCTTGGTGCGCGAGCAAATGTAATCTAATTCTTGCCCATATTTTATTCACTAGCAATCTCCTTCTTCTTTCTCTCTCCTCACGAGGAAGCGTCTTTTGGTGCTGCTCGGATCTACCACTACTCCTCGGGACTTCAATGAAGTTTTTTGTCTGTCGGTCTTAAGTGATCAAATCAGCCCATTGTCAACTTAAACCTCCTCATTCGAGCAACGTTTTACGCGATAATCAAGACATTGGGGGATTGACTAAATTCGACTGAATTGAATCGAAATTATTTAATTTTTCTTTAATGTATACAAATATTTTGCAAATACTAAATGGACCATTAGCTATAGGCTTGTTGTGGTCCAGAGAATAGATTCTTTTATAATTCGTCTCAGGACACACGCAACAAAAAGGTATACAATGTGTAATGTCCATTAAAAAATGAGCAAAGGAAAGAAAAAATCCGCAGATAATCAACTGAAAAGTAAAGACACAATGAAAAAGTCTCAACAAGAAAATGAAAAAAAAAACACGTACACAGAAACCAAGAAGGGCAGTTACTATCAAATCTAAGAATGACATTACATTCAGATACATGTTCATTCAACAATGTTTCTGTCGTGCATCAGTAAAATGATATGAAATATTTATTGCGAAAAAAATAACATTCCATATTTCCGTACCAACAACGCCTCACTCACTGTGGTTTCTCTTTATATTCACTGAGGTGCATACTTTCATTAAGTTAATGAATGAAAAGAGTTGAATGAAAAACTTTGGGGAAAATTGGCACGAATTTTACAAAAATGGGCCCTTGACATAGATGCCTTCATTATGGGTTACGACATCATGCCTTTGGTGTCCCAACCCTTGAAACGCTCAGTAGTAAACTTAAGCAAAGTAGCTATGGCTTAAGAAATGAGCGAGGTTTAATTGGATGAGTTTATTGAAAGAGACGACTGTTTCCTTGTGAACCACTGGAGTAGCTGTGGCGCCTGACGGCTGAGATCTCAGCTATGTACGTCTTTCTACGTGGCCTGTAGCAGCAAAACTTCGGCAGCGTGATCGTGCACTACTGAAGTTGATTGTGCAGGCCATACAGAGCGAAGCCCTACTCAACTGGTCGAGTGCGCCTAAATTAAATTTGTGGCGAAAGGGAACGTAGGGAAAGGCGTTTCAGCTCCACTAACGTTAAACCTGGGGAGGGAAGAAGCATGCAGTGCGCGCCGGTGTTTCCCACAGCAAAATCTTCACTGTTTACTGCTTTACTCGCCACTAGTCCACTAACGCACCATCACTTTGCAGATACGTTTCAAGAAATGGCGTTTCGAATAGAGGCCTTTACCGTAAAGATGCACGTTTGTTCCTCTGGTGTTATATAAGAAACTTGAGCGCCTTGGCAAATTTCGTTGGGGATTCTGACACCACTGTTAAGCTAAACACAATAGGTTAGGCCGTAGCGACGAACCTTTAACTCATAATATGCGTAGTACGGACTGGACTTCTTTACGCGCCACCTCGCCACCGGTACACTAACGAATCTTCACTTTGCAGATATGTTTCAAGAAGTGGTGTTTCAAATAGGTGACTTTACCGTATAGATGAACTTTTGTGAAGCTGGTTAAAGATAAGAACCTTGGGTGCCTTGGTCAATTTCATCGGGGATTCTGACACCACTGTCAAACAAAACATAATGTTTTAGGCAGTAACGACAAACGTTTAGCTCATAATATGCATAGCACGCGTATGCACCGGTGGCGAGAGGTGGGCTTTACCCAATTTTTGGCGCATACCTGTTTATGATGAACCGTGACGGTGACTTGACACGCCGACAAGCCCAGACTATTACACATGCGCAGTCAGCCACTGTATATCAAGATTTTTAAAATGCGCATGCTTGACAGGCACACAAATAAATAAATAACTTAAGCAATACTGCAATTCGGCCTAGCCACCATACTCAGATAAAGACGACATACACACGGACGAGCGCAAGCTTGTTTATGTGTTTTTTTTTCTTTGTACACGTGCGATTGCGCGAATCTGTTAAGATGAATTACTTAATACGTAGTTACCTGCGCTCTTTACCTGCCCCAGAAGTATCTGTACTTGAAATGAGAAGTGACCTTGATGAAAGAACGGATTGTCATACCTAAAAACAGATGATTGCCGACGTGTCCTCGATCGATAGAGAGTCGATTATCGGCAAACGGCTCATACTAGTACGCATGTCACAGGTGCACCTCCGAGGGTCGCATTTTGTACGCTCGCTGGCGTAGGATTCTTTTGCATTCGATGAAGCCACCACCACCGGAATCTGTAACTCACATGAAGCATCGCTTAAATGAATTACTGTGATCATCTGCGAGTTTCATGATTAAATGGTCAATAAATTACATTGAAGACGATATGCAAAATTATAAGTTTAAATTATAAATGTCTAAGGATTCAATAAACAAAAGGACCATTTTCGAGTCAATTGGCGAGTCTCTGGCTTAAGAACTCGTGTTCTCTGAAATTGGCGACTGGTTCACAATTGAGAGCAGCAAATTTTTATCTTCGAGTCAAACAACATCTTTTTTTTAGAAATTTAGTCTAACTTTCTTGACATATCTATATTCACAGCACCTAATTCAGAGCCTCAGGCTGTGGAGACAGCATTGCGTCGGAAAGAGATAGGCCCTGTTTATGGCACCTACTATTGGAACGTATCTTGACGACACAAGGGGAAATAAGCAGCGCCATCGTGGTCATTGTGGAGCGCAGAAAGATATCAGGTAACCCTTAGCCTTTTAAGCATTCGAGGAGTTGTTATAGATGGTGTTCTGTGTTTGCACATTTCGTCCACTTTTCTTCTAACGCTGGGAAAAGGCAATGCAGTTGCGCGGTGCGTCTAAATGGTGCCGAGCGCGTTGACGTCCTGCTTTGACAATTTCTCGAGTAATTGACCGCGCTGCGCCGAAATGGCATGTTCATTCGAGGAACACTCCAAGAATGGCTCCCTGGTAAATTATAATGACGTCACGAATTTAAATAAACGTAAAAAATAGACAGATTGCTAATCTAATTAAGCATACCCAGCGTTGTTCAGCATGCCACCTTCGCCAAACGTCGGCCAGTCAATGCTGACTGTATGCGTGCAACTATTGAATAGCAAAGTGCACTGTTCCATTTATCTGAAACCATTCAGTTCTATAAAAGAGAATGGCTTGGATCAATAATTACAAGAATGCGTTTCGTTTTCTTGTCACAAAAGTAGCACAGTTCACGTCACCATTTATAATACGAGCCTACGTAGTTTTAACGCTGGAGCAAGAACTTTAGATAGCGCAATAGAGCCCAACGTGTCATAGACTCATAGTATAATAAATATAGAAGGCACAAAGGAACGAGGACAACAAACGACAGGACTGGCACCAGTCCTGCCGTTTCTTGTCCTCGTTTGATTGTGCCTCCTATATTTATTAGACCATGCATCAACTAGCCCAAGAACGCGTTTTAGTGTCATAGTATGCATTTCTTGAATGCAATTTTTATAGTAAAGAGGCGTCAAACTAGCTAGAAAGTAAAATGAACACGACCATAGGCGTGCGCAGGCCACTCTTTCAGGGGGGCGAAGGTTCATCGCAGCGCCACCCTCCCTATTAAGTGAATGTATGAGGCAGAATTTGCGCCCCCCCTTCTTAGGTAACTTGGGGGGGGGGGGGGCGCCACCCTCCTGCCCCCCTCGCGCGCACGCTTGCTCAAGAAGCTCCCGACGAAACTTCCAGTGGCACGTGTGCATTGGGTGGCTTTAATTAAAGTTGGCTCCCTGCGGGTTCATTTATAGTTTGATGTCGAGTGCGAATGATATGCAGAACCTGAAGCAATTCTGGCTTCACCTTAAGAAGCCTTTTCGTCCATAAATAGCGCCGCGTACCGGGCAACCAAAGGGCAGGCCGTTTCATTCAACTGCTGAGTTTAATCTGTGGTCCAATCAACCGAAGACGATTCGCCCTCATTAGCTGCATCGCCGAAAGAAGTAGACTTTATTAGGATGCATATTGCGATGATGGCAACATTTTTTTTCCAGAGCAGCCTCGGTTACTGTGTATAGTAAGAAGGGCAACACTGACTCATGCAATTGCTCAGGATTAAAATATGCATTTCTACATTAGATGGCCAAGATGTTGGCAGAACAAAAATACCGCAGCCAATGCAATGTGAAACAAAAAAAATTCGGCAGATTCCACGTACCTTGGGAATCGATGTTATGCGAAGCATGTGGAGGGAAGGTGACTGTGTTGTAATGTTTTATTGAGTGAAACGTTACGAAATTACGCTAAAGATGTGTACAAATGTTGTACGCACAGATATATGTTCCACAGTCGCATATGTTTTCCATAACAAGTTGTTTACAGTTGCGTAACGATGCCAACAGCAACATGGGCAGTAGCAACACCAGAAGCGGTAAACTGATATGTAGCGCTTGTGTTCGCCAGGATGGTAGCCATGGACACTGCAACATATATCAACTTCAGTGGATGGCGCTTTACTATAATTGATGTTAACCCGGCGTGACGGCTGTATCATCGGAGTGCATATGTAATGTTTATAAAATTGGATAGCCAGCACTGCAACGACATTTGACGTTTCACGAACGTTAGGGTCTATTCGAATAGCAGTTCCGAGACCTGGCGTGGCTCTGTGGTAGAATGCTTGATTGCCACGCAGAATGCTTGGGTTCGATTCCTGTTGGGACCCTGACATTTATTATTTGCATTCGTCCGGTCAACGCTGCTGATGACGTGAGCTTTTTAACGCTCTGGCGTTAAAAATACCAATGTTTGTCTCGCCGTTCCTGGGTAGTCTAAATTGTCAATCACCTGTGGCACATACCCGCATACCTGTGGCACATACCCGCCCCGTGGTATGTGCCACAGGGTTTGCCCGAAAGAGTTTGACGACGTACGCGACGGGATTGTCATTATTCATGTCACGACCAGCGAGTCATATTCGTCAAACCATTTTATTCTCACATACTAATTTTTGGTTTACCCCAAGTTAAAAGGGGTAATCACGAGATCACCCAGACGTAGGCGGCTAGATAGATAGATACGCAGATAGAAACGCTAAAAGTGCCTGCAGTACGCAAAGAAATGCTTCGCATTTAAAAACAAAATAATCAATTTGCCCCTGAAACGACCCTTTATCGTAAATCCTAGGTTCTGAGATGTGTCGGAAGGATTTTTTGAATGTATGGCGAAACTTTTGCCGCGAAAAGCCACGCAATTATCGCGCGCATTAACGGTGGCATTTTAATGAAGTTGGATGAAAAAGCAGTCACACGTGCGTATCGGTAATCAAACGAAGAATACCTGATGTCTTTATTCGTGAAGGTTTTGCTTAGCCTGGTACTGGGATGGCAGTTCACACTTTTTATACCATCTGAAATGGTGCAGTAAGTCTGCGCTGAAATTATTCAGTGCGCTTTTCAAAGAGGAAATCTTTATTCGTAGTGAAAGAAGCCGCAACTACATGTCTGGTGGCCACAAGTTGTTGCTGCTTATACCTCGTTCCACGCTGACCCACAGTGTGCACAACCAGGCGTCTTCAATGCATACACCCGACTTTCCTCCATGTTTTATTGGCGTTGCATGTATGTCTTTCTTGCACAAGTAAACGTGGCCATGCTCACAATACCAACAACGAAAAGACTCAAAAATTCTCTTCGGCACGTCTCTGGCCTGCTCCCACCAATCCCGTGGCCGGTCACGCCCTTTGGCCACATTGATATTGACCTGACTGGACCCGTTCCATTCACGGCTTCTGGAGACCGCTAAGTGGTCTTCACCATCATCCACTTGACGCGATACGCAGAAACAGCCGCCATGGCTGCTGCCACAGGCCGTGCCATAGCATCTTTGCTCGTGCGGAACCTCTCTCTCCATCAGGACGCACAACGCGAACTTCTTAATGAATGCGGACGTCCGTTGCTTTACAAAGCCGTCAACGCAGTTGTTGAATGTCGCTTCGTTCATCGCACAACCACCGCCTATGATCCCCGGCTTGACGGAAAAATTGAACCGCGTCCTTGGTGAAATTATCTCCAAATACGGTGCCTCAGATCACTGTGGTTTGGACTTAATTTTGCACTTCGTAAAGTACGCCTACAACACTGCTCCAAAGGCGACTACAGGCGTTTCGCCATTCTTCCTTTTATATGGCCGAGAACCTTCGAATCGAGACTCCATTCTGCCGTACCAAGCCGATTTATCTGAATCTACGCACATATCTGAAGTTGCCTGCCGCGAGAACTGCCTCAGCTCTCCCACTCGTTCGCAACGATTTACCGACGGAAACAAAAATCTCAACGTGGTGATGACCACTCGTATTGCCACTTTCTTCCAGACTCTCTTGTGTGGCTTTAAATTCCAGCTGTGCATACTGACCTCTCCTCCAAGTTTGTTTCCAAATATCAGGGACTACGATCAAATATCAAATACTGCGAGTGTATCACATGTGCGGTGTATTGCATCCCGTTAAGTTGTGACAGGTTTTACGTGGGACAGTCTGGTAGATGTATCAATGTTCGGCTGAGGAAGCATGGAAATCTGCTACCCTCGGGCACTGGTGGTAACTTGCCGCTGCACTGCAAGTCATGTGGGTGTAACCCCCTTTTCGATAAGGTC
>JALIZH010013319.1:0-17545 GCA_030522465.1 Rhipicephalus appendiculatus | reverse complement strand
ATTGAACGTCTCAAAACCACGATATGATTATGAGAGACGCTGTAGTGGAGGGCTCCGGAAATTTCGACCACCTGGGGTTCTTTAACGTGCACATAAATCTACGCACATGAGCATCAAGCATTTTCTACTCCATCGAAAATGCCACCGCTGCCGGGATTTCATTCCGCGACTTGGGAAAATAAGCTCTCGATTAGTCGATATGAGGGATATTAAAACTCTCCTACCCTGATTTGCCATGCTGTCGAACGCCGCTATGGTTTGTATCGAAAGACTATCGCGCGCTATCAATTGATTTGGCACAAGAATTGTATCATCATGACATGGGTGCCTGAAGGAGATGACTTGAAGATCGTGACATGCGTACCATGACACGCCTGTAGCGTACATCATGAAGCACTTTCCCCCCCGTCCCGTGAGGCCCATAACCGCATATCACGGGCCCTGTCGTATACGGCTATGTGCCACAGGTTACCGGCCGTTTAAATAATGGAACGGTGAGACGATATATTGGAAATTTCATGAGACCCTTAGAGGGGTTACAAAGGAGAAACACTTCTTGTTTGTTATTGTTGGCGTGTTTTATGTAACATACAAAGGCAGACCTCCTTGCTGAAACGATCCTTAGGTAGCAACGATTTGGTACATATCGTAAATAAAGGTATTTCATTGGCAGCTGTTCAGATGAGATCTTATGTGGTCGTTGTATTTAATGTCAATTGTGGCTGCATCGTTGACTAACCACTTTATAATATGCGATTACGCCCGGCCTCTTGCGTAATCGCCTTGAAGAGGGGGGGTGCAATCTTGCCGCCAGTTCCATATCACCAATGAGTGGTTGTTTTGCTCGCCACTAGATGACGAGGTGGCAGAAGATAACACAGGACCGGGTTGATTCGCGGAACATGGAAGAGGCATTTGCCCTGCAAGTGGGCGTAGTCAGGCTGATGAGGATGATCATGATGATAACGCGAAAAGAGGCTGTGGTTTTCTCGCTCCCGCTTGAACGCGCTGCAAGCAGCCGCCGGAGCGCGCAGGCCATTTCATTTGGCTGTGCCCGCAGTTTGACAGCGAAAGAACAGAGATGGTACGCAGCTTGCAGAAAGGTTGTCACAAGCACGGGACATTTGAAGATGTCATTTTTCCTGAATTGCCCACGGCGACGAGGAGGAGCGTGCAATGGATCCTGATGGCTTTCCTGCGAGACACTGGGCTGAGTGACATTTGGTGACGGACCCCTATAATTCAATAGATGCTCAGGCGGAACAATTGCCAGGCCATTTAGGCCAGGCTAACCCCGCCTGTTGCAACATCACAACCACCACCACCACCACCACCACCACCACCACCGCCGCCGCCGCGCAGGCCACTCGCTCGCGTGTTCCCTTTCATAAAAACTGACAGTGTACACAAAAACGTCAGCACACCTCGTAAGACTTGGATCAAAGCCAAAAGATGCGGCATAAGCAGGTACTCCCTCATCGCTTCGCTTGAAATCGATTCCCAGAACGCGTGGGACCTGCTGGGTCCTTTTGCGTCTGTCTGTTTTAGGCTTCATGCGTTCTAAGCTTGCATCTATGAACTATTCTATAGAACATACATTTGAGCGAGTTGGGTAGGACTGACCTTGAAGACAGTCCAGCCAACACGGATCTTTCTTCGTACTCGTATGGCTGCGCTGTTTTCAATACGAATCCATTGGTCTCGCGCGAAGAATAGGAAAGGCACGTGGATATATATTACAGAAAATCAAAAGGGATGAACCCACCGAGCAACCTTTCCTTCAATTGAAACGGCTTTGTTGACTTTTCGATTGACACCGTGATAGTCAGAAAACATCAACTGATATCATTTTAAATCAGCTGCCTTGGTGACGCTAGTCTGGCGAGTTATTCAGACTCGTTAAGGCGTTGCCTATATTGATGTGTCGCTGACTGCGACACATCAGTATAACTTGCTAATCGTCGAGCAGCTCGCATTTCTGTCGCTCGTATTTTACTGTGCCTTATTGTATCTGAAAACAATCAAACTTACCTATCACTTGCTTTCAAACAGTGGGCCGCAACTATGCTTTCCCTCGACTTCTTTTTATGTTTTCTTTGTGCGTTGAAGTTCACATGGGTTATCAAGGTACGGAGTAGAACTATTTGTCTGACGTTCTGCTGTTATGTTGGAAAATGGTATGAAATAATATTGGTGGGAGCAGCAATGCTCAAGTATTTGGCAGAAGATGTAAGCGCTGTAGAATATTTATGTCAGGTTGTATTATTTTCCTTCCTGTTTCAACTTACATCGAATGACACTTCAGACAGGAAGTGTGATTTTGACGAAACAGAAACGTCTGTCGGAGCATTTTCGTGTTCTCTCTTTGATGCTTTCTCATTGCTTCCATTGAGCAGCTTTATTTTGCAGTCCTTGTAACCGACAGTAACATCTCGTGGACTGAGTGATATATTATTGCTGTAATGCGCGAATCAATGAGGCCAAAGAGATTGAGCTTGATATCATTTAAATAAATATCAAGCAACACAAAATCAGGCATTTACACTTTGGTACTATAATTTTCTACGGCAGGCGCACTACCATTCCCTGACGAACAGAAAGGCGCTAAGATTAGCTCGAGCAATAAGTGGGTGCCTGGCTCCGCAGATTTTATACAAATAAATGACACGAGAACTGCTTGTACACTTTTGCTTGGACATCTGGAGTGCAGGCGTCGTGATTCTGGTAAATATTGTTTATTTGCACGCTGTCAAATGACCTTTGATGCTGTAATTCCGATTGAGAGCTAAGTGTCTGATTTTAGGCAGCGTGTAGGCCTATTGCTTCATATTTTAAGAAATATTGCTATAATAATGCGTAACATTTTTTTGGTATCCAATGTCTGGCTTAGGGTGCCTGTTGGTGAAAACGTGCCTTACTTCTTCATGTCACGTCGTTTAGTGAGCAGGAATATCCAAACGACGTGCTTAGAACTGCAGTATGGATAGAAAGTGCCGATGATGCAAATTTACACGGGGTGTCCCAAATCTCACGCAGCACGATTTAAAAGAAAGAGGAACGTCGTTACGCGGATGCACACGTAGTGCATATTGTCCCCAGTGTACTGTAGTAGCCATCATCAATTGTTTCGTTAATTAGGTTTAGTTAATTAGTTGTAATTATATATCTAACTCGACAAGTACTCAGCTAAACATTCAATTGTCAATAAGGCAAATGTGGGCATGTTGAATTCACATCTAACTGCACTATTTTCAACACTGTACTAACTGCGCGCTCGTTTTCTTTTTTTTTTTGGCTTATAAAGAAAATCCCGCGAAATTTGATTTGAAAAATGACACGTGACTAGTCTGCAGCGCGCATCAGGAAGCAGCACCCTCAAACATGATCACTGTCAGGTAGCAAGTCAAGACTATGCTCCCACCTTTTGGGAGCGTATTCACCAGTTAGTTTTAATATGTAGCGTGCTTTCTTTATTAGTCGGGGAAAATGAGCCATGTAATTATTACGTTGCTGCAAATAACGCAGTTAGATGTCATTTGAGCACGCCTACATATGCCTCATTAACATTTTAATGATTAGATGAGTACTTCTTGAGTAAGAAGCATGATTACAACTAATTAACTAAACCTCATTAACGAAAAAAAGTGGTAGCGTCTACTGCAGTACACTGGGAACAATATGCACTAGGTGTGTTTTCCTCTCTATTTAAATCATGCAGCGTGATATTTGGGACACCTTGTGTATGAAAGGTGACATATGTTGGGTATTTGAGAATAAAATATGACATACAGGCTACAACAACGTAATGCAAGCGCGTTAGAGGCATATTAAGAAATACAGAAGAACAAGTATATGAAAGAGCTGAGCACTCCCCTTCATTGCTAGTAGAAAGTAAGGTTATTGGGCATGGTCACGTTTAGCTTTCCGAAAGCAGCATCAGATGCAGGCATAGGTCGGCAAAGAAATTGGAGCTCACTCAGACTCACTCAAGCAATATATTTTGTTCTGAGGACTCACTCGGACTCAGACTCACTGTACATTTATACAACCGTACTCACTCGGACTCAAACTCACCAAAATATTACTGACCCAGACTGTCTCGGACTCAGACTCACGGCCCCGATCTGAGTCTGAGTGAGTCTGAGTGAGTCGACTCATGAGTGAGTTTGCCGACCTATGCATGCAGGACACGATATTTCGCTTCCATAATGCACAAGTACTGCGGAATGGAGTGTCGTTCTAGATCCAAAGGGCGTTGCACAGTCGGGGTATCGCGAGGTGCGGCTCCGCTGGGCGTGAATGAATGAAGAGTACACGGTAGCGGACACGGAGGACATTTCAAAGCACGATTTTGTGGAATAAGACTGTCGCAGAGGGGAGGCGAGATGGCCAAGGGAGAAAGTGCGCACGGGAGAAGGCAGGGAGCAAATTAACTCCGGGGTCTTGGTCTAAACTGGAAAGAGAGCACCACCTCCGCGTGGTGAGTGTGAGGCCCCGTTGATCCCCCCGATCATCATCATCCATCAGCATTTCGCGTCGCGGCTACACGTTTATGGCGCATAGCGACACGTGTTGCGGCTCGAGGGCGGTCGGTGGTGACTAAGACACGCGCCGCCCTGTATTATCGTGCCTCCGCAGGCGCACGTGCGATGAGTACGGGACCGTAAGTGACCTGACCACGCATGCAGAGGTAAGATTGCGATGACTCGTCGCTAGGATGACTGTACGCGACGCAGTCGTTCCTTTACTATGCATACTAGGCAAAAAGAAATTGGAGTTTATCTGTCAAAACATAATTTTCTACCGTAAAGCTCGTTAGTGCGTGCACTGCGACCGCTATTACACAATTGTAGGTGTACTTCAGAACCAGAGCTCGAGAAATATTGTTATCCTCTTTCCTATGGGCCGCTTCATAAAGAAGGTTCGAAGGCCCCTCATTTGTAGATGCCCCTTGTCGCTGTCTAGCTGGCTTCGCTATCTACGTAGCTACTAGCTATCATCAGAATTGGCTCAGATTTAGTCCAATGAACAGTTCAATACCATAGGAATGGTTAGTACATACGGGCCCTGACAAGTGGAAGGCAAGCTGGCTTTCAATTTTTTGCCGTGCATAATGCGGCCGGCCTTGACCGAAGACGACATACAGCAGGGTGATGTCATCTCGACGGCTTGCGAATTTTACGGTGTTAGCTGTTGAGCTCGCAATGACACCCAAGCTTAGGAGCGATGCCGTCTATTTCCACCGCCTGTGTCCTCCGCAGCTATTTCGTACAAATAATGAAAAAAAAGAGACAGTTAGAGCCAGAATCGAACCTAGGCAATTTCTGGAGCAGTGAAGTATTCTTCCAGTGAGGCACGCCACTTGTTTCTTTTTTCTTAATTATCTGATAACCGAATTGTCAGCGCCAGTGGTTGAAATCACCGCAAAATAGACTGTGCGAGCTATCATTTCGGGCGTGGAGTCATGTTAGCAGCTATACAAAGAGTGCCTGATCATACGGTGTGAGTTGCGCAATTATTGGGTGGAATAGCTGCCCATCCATTAGAAAGGGCTCGGCCCTAATTCGTGATTATCATCACCTGCAGTATAGACCTATTCCATGTTTGTAAACAGGGGTAGCGCCGTCGACATACTGAGGCGATTGTAGCGACATCGCGGCGCGTAGGCTCCGCCCAGCCCAAAGCTCCCCACCACCCTCTGTGATCACGCGACAACTGGCACAGCAGCTGCAAAGCTGCCTCCGAGCACAGCGCGTCGGGGAGCCAACGCTCCCCCGTGATTACGCTTCGAAAATGTGGGAGCGTAGTCTTGACTTGCTACCTGACAGGGATCCTGTTTCAGGGCGCTGCTTGCCGATGCGCGCTGCAGTCTAGTCATGTGTCATTTTTCAGATATCGAGGAAACATGGGCAAACAAAAAAAACACGGGCGCTGTGTTTGCGTGACACCACAACCAACAGTTCCTGATCCTAGACATTCTTGGGCACGTTTTACGAAAGACATGACGGGTGGTGTGCAGTAGGCGCCCTAGGAAATTGCACAACGGTCTCTGAGAAGTCCGCTCCTTCAGGTGGCATGGGCCAACTAGATTGTTTTACATCATCTTGAGAACAGCGGCGCAACAGGACAAGGAATCATGGACAAAGATATACAGAAACACAGGCTCTGCGTCTGTGTGCTTCTTTTGTGCCCTCGTGCCTTTAAATTTTGCGCTGCTGTGGCCAAGATCACGCTCCCTAAGCTCACGCTCTGTCTGTTCTGAGTGTGCCCCATAGGCTCGGAGTTTTAAGAGCGGAGCTGTTTAAGATTTCGTTGGCGCCGTTTAATGTCGACAGAAAAGTATTGTTACCATGAAAGGCCTCTACCTGAATGGCATGTCGCGTCACCGAGCAACGCGTTGGGTAAAGGAAAGTAGGAGGAGAGATGGGATTATGTTTAATTTCAATGGCAGATCGTGAGCGCTCGGCCGGATCGCGGAAGGAGCGCGTAGATCCGAAAGGGATTTCTCTCGCCAAACCTTACGATTATAACACGTGCGCCTCGACGGGAGCATTTGGTACACGGAAATCTTGAAAGGGGGGCGCGAGAGGGCGCGAAGCGTTTTTATGGTCGTCCTATGGCTGCCCTGACACTAAACCTCCGGCTGCGGCGGGATGAAAGGCGGGCGCACAGAATACGCCCCGCTAACTTCCGTTCAAATCCGCCGAATTTCTTGCTCTACGGAGCAATCCGTAATTTGCGGTTGCTCTGAATCTGCCATTGGAACACACAATTTACGCTCCCAATCTGCCAGGGGAATGCGATTGCTCCACTCAGAGCAGAAAAAGTTGATCTGGATCTGCCATTGGAATTCAACATTAGAGAGAATGGTGGCAAGTATTATTAAGAACAAAATTAATGTTCTTGGGCCAGGCGGAATTTGAAGCCGAGTATCCATGGTCTCACGCGCGTCGTAACCATTCGGCTATCCAGACACGATAGCAACTATGGGCGTGAGAACAAAAAAAGATAAAAGAAACGGAGAGAAAGAAAAGCAGCGAAAGTGAGACAGCGATAGAAAGAGAAAGATATATATATATATATAGCGAGAGACGAATAAAATACAGAAAGAAACAGACACAGAGAGAAAGAAAGCATAGCGTAGCTGTGTACAATATAATATAGCGAGGGGTGGGTAAGAAAAGTACCCCGCAAGCCGCATTTTAATGGGGGGCGAAATGGGAAGAACACCCGTGTGCTTAAATTTAAGCGCACGTTAAAGAACTCTATGCGGTGAAAATTAATCCGAAGGCTCCCACTATGGCGTACCCTCATAATTGTATAGTGGATGTGACGCTTAATGCTCCAGTCACTATTAATAATTCCAACTTGGCATAACGGCTCCCAGTGGTTCTACATAAACGGTACAATCAAATCCCAAGTGTACCATTCTCTGCCCGAAGTACTACGCTTTACGTTTTCCCCCGCTTCAACACTAGCGCAGCTAGCACGAAGACGCGCAAGGCAAGGTCACAGCAGCGCTGGTGGGCACCTAGCTGGTCCTGGCTTGCTTTTCTCTTCCTTGCCTTTCTTTCAATGTCTATCTCTCTTCCATCATATCTTCTTCTCTCCATCACGCTACTCGTTCTCCCCCTCCTCACCCTCACTTCCCTTTCCCAACACCTTGCTAAACTATACTATACCAGGCTATGCAATGGTCTCCTGGCGAGCCGGGATGGCCGATGGGTCAAGATGTTCGCCTTCGGATCGTGGATACGCGGGTTCAAATCTCACCTCGCCAAAAATATTTATGCTTCTGACTCTTTTCTCTCTCTTTTTTCTCTCTCTCTTTTTTTTCCTCTTTCTTTCTCTCTCTGTGTACTTGTTCTCTCACCCATCAGGGTTATTACAAGTCATGCAGGAGAAATCGACGCACGTGTTCTGGGAGCGAAGCAGAAGAGGAAGAATAGGACAACGATGTCGAACAGGACGAAAAGAGCGCGTGCCGGTTAAAATGATGGAAATTTTCTTTCTACGGCACTCGGCCAACATCGAGCATAACAGCTCCGCTATGAAAAATGACAAAAAATGAGTGCTAATACTGAAGCAATGCGCTATGACTGCATAAATTGCCTATGCTGTTTCTTTCCTCAGGAAACTCGCTGTCAGCAGGAGTTACAAAGACTTCACAAAATATGGCTGTCGTAAATCGTACGAATCACTCATGTTGGACTATTTAGTGAAGTGGATCCATGATGTGCTGAAACAGCAGCACGGTGGGAACTGGGTTACAAAACCATTCTGATGAAGTTTCCTTCCTGTTTAGAGCGAACGTTAACGCTCGGTGTGTGTGCCCTGTAGTTTCGCGATGAAGTGTGGTGGCGTAACACTGAAAATGCTTCAGCACAAAGTTGCATCAGGAGAAACGCTTTACGCAATGTAGCAACACTGTTATAAGCACCAAGATCATAGCACTTGGCGTTCGCGGCTTCGAATGTATTGTAACGGGCAATGACAAAGAAAGGCGGTAGGATATATTTAATGCATGAAATATTATGCGAAGCGCAAGATACTCCGTGGTTCCCCGGCATATGAGTTCTTGACTTTACTCAAGTTAGTTCAAGCCATGCCTCTCACGTATCTCTCTGCAGCTGCTGACTGGAAGTGCCAAAGGTGCTTCGATAACTTTTTCCGGTGAATGGACCTTGCCCCTGTAGTGTTCCCAATCCCATTGTGAGTCTTGCTCGCAGTCAAATTCGCGACGACAGGCAATGGTTGCTGGGTGACGTTTGACACCACAACCAACAATTCCTGATCCTAGACATTCTTGGACACGTTTTACGAAGGACATGACGGGTGGTGTGCAGGACGCCGCTTTTCTCCTGGGAGCAGGCCGTGAGTAGCCAGAGGACCTCGCAGCGTCTCGGCCGAGGATGAAACCGCCGCTATTGCGAGACCAGTATTGGCGATGAGGAAGTATTGCAGCGTACTCGTCTCAGGAAGTGCAGCTTCCTTCGCCAGGGCGGCTTCGGCTGCCAGCTTCTGCAACGGCTGGTGTTTGCAGCTGGAATCCGTAGTTGTCAATCCTGCGAGGTCCACGGAGGTAGCGGTAAACTCAGGAGCCACATTCGTCGCAACAGCGTGCATCTGCAGCACCGCAGAAGACGGAACGCCGTCGCTGCTGGGGTTGACAGCACCGGAGTGACAGCCGGCAACGTCGCTGCGCGGGCAGCCACAAGTATCGAACGTCGGCTTCGTTGGATGTCTCATTCTGGGGACGGCGACTGCGGTAGTTACCAGCGAGGAGCGCAGAATGTCTGCGGTCGTTGGAAGTAGCGTCGGGCGGGTCGTACGGAAGAATGGAATGCTGAGGTCGTAGTAGAGCTCGCTCGCAATGGAGGTAACTTGTTCTTCTTCACCTTCATCTGTGGCTCACACCCATTGTGAGGCATTGACCAAGGACAGAGTAGTTTTTTAAACGAGATGTCCCTTCGTTTTCGACTGACGGACACGTTGAACTTCAACGCACGTGGATACATGATAGAACGTCGTGGCAAAGTATGTTGTAGTAGTTCTTACGTGAGAGTAAGGTCCCTATCGCAACTATTCTTGCTGGCAGTTGGTGTTATAATTTAACGCATTTCATTGAAAAAAGTTGCACATCGTTCGGTTGCATAAAACTGCTTGCAATTGTAGCAGAAAATATCGGCAATCCTGTTTATGCGCCGTGCTAGCACCTTTCTGTCACCAATCTTCACTCAATAAGCTCTTAAAGCTGTCGTGAAGAAGATTCTCGTTTTATGGGACTGATTTCTTGCAAACTACTTCCGACCGCCCGACTCTTGGTGGATCCCCATTGTGGGTGTACGCGCTATAAAGGCGATTTAACATCATCACCGCTACTACACTCTAAGAAAAAAGGGAGTCAAAAGCGGAATAAAAGACCGTGATTCCCTTCGGGTCGTCACTTCACCCCTTTTAGAAGGTAGAGGCAGAGAAAGAGAGTTAGCATTTTTAAGGGAGTCAGAACACTCTCGCGAAGCGCCTTTCGATTGGCTCCCGGGATGAAGGCGCGGCCATAGATATCGCGCGTTTGCCGTTCGGCGTCGTTCTGGAGGGCCCGCGATCCCCGACGCCAAACTGTCGCCGCCGGCGCGGCGCCTCCGCCACCTCCGCTGCCTGCTCTCTCCCTCTCCTCCGTCTTTTGGAATGCGCTGCGTTGGTTGTGCTGGTCGCTGGTCGCGTGTCTTGTAGTTTTCAGTTCGAGCGAACGTGCGTATCTTCGGTGGCTGCACGCCAGGCTCTGTGCTCGAAGTGACGCTTGGAGTGAGGAATATTTTTGGAGCAGCGGACACGGACAACGTGCGCCTGTTAACGGCGAGTGTACTGCTTTCGTATGTACGAATTACACAGCTTTAGCTGGGCGTCTGCAGCAGCTATGCGGAAGTAGGCTGGCAGCCATTTCCAACGGTAGCCTGCGTCCGCGGGGCTGTTGCAGATGCCCAATTAAAGCTGTTACTTAACGAGCTGAGACCGCTATGCGCGTTGTTGTGCAAGTGACTGCAATCCCGTATAAAGGGCCATTATTTTCTGATCGCACATTCTGTCTGCACTGATGAAGATGCTCGATACATTTTGAGGTGCGCTTTAGTCTACGTCATAATAACATTCCCATCGATACTCGATTGTGCAGCGGCTTCCGCGCGTGTAAACATGAAAAAAAAAGAAAGAAAAAATCCTCTGTGTACAGGACACATAGACGCACTGTATATAATGGTTTTTGTTGTTGGCGTAAAGACGGTAGTTTTGAGGTGCAGATATAGTATGATGCTTTCAGCTCGTACGCGGTAGTCGCTTAAATGTTTAGGACTCGCCTCGCCGATAACGGGAAAAGCTCTAGACTTTCAACGGCGCGCGTTGTTGCGGCCGCCGCCGTGCGCACTTTTCCCTCGTTTCTGTTTGCTCTTTTCGTGCTTTGCCTACATCTGCGATGACGTTCGGAGTTATAACAAAATGGAGTGAGTATACGTTACTGTGGAAGCTATGTGCGTTAATTCTAGCATACGCGATGTCTGAGCTACATTATGAAAGTTGTTTTACACGATAACGGCAAAAAACACGGTTCCTAACCATGCCTCTTTGCATTTGTTGTTTTGTTGTGAGCCTTCATTATGTCTGTGTAAATCACTTATTGTGTAGGTATTGCAAACTCTTACTATGATTCCGTTTTCTCATTACGATATCACGTTCTTTTTTTCAGGTACCATTTTTCATGGCTGCTCACGCTGAACAGGAGCGACAACATAGCAAGTCACAAGTCTGATTCCTCCAGCCTTCACGACTTTTCGATTCTTAATCATAAGGAATAAATGTGGAAACATGATACCGATATCTGCTGTTTATTTTGCACGACATGACACTATGCACATCACAGTCACACATTTTGGTTGGTTATACTCATACAAGCATGTAAACGGCGAATACCTCAACTGCTTCAACTTTGCTGGAAATGGTGTGTTGTTTTGAGTTTTATTAAAATAATGCTAAAATTGAACTATCTTTTTTTGATTTTTTTTTGCAGTCGCTGGGCACAACGGCAAGTATTAATGGAGTTGCTTAAAATGAATACTTCACTATTTCCAGCAGTAGTCGCGCAAAAGTAGAGCATGGGTCAATTTAGTAGCTTAAAATAGCCGTAGAGTCGCTTGACGCTTCGGTGTGTGTCAATTGGACCCGCGTAGGAGCGTCACCGGCAAGGGTCGTCTGACTCCCTCAGAAGTGGTGGTGTGATCCTTCGCATAAGAGTCCTCCCACTCTTCTTAAGAGGGTCCGGGGACTCTCCTGAGCGCGCCGACTCTGACCCACCAAGAGAGTCACCGTGACTCTCCAAAGAGAGTCGTATACGTGGCAAGTCAGAACTCTCCGAAAAGAGTCAGGTATACTCTTTTTTTTTCTTATAGTGTACAACCATGACCGCCAATTCCTTGGATCATCGTGGCTTCTTGATGAGAACTGCTGGCGTTTGCCGAGCTTTGCGCATGCGCACAGCAACAGTCCTGAACGCAAATTATGAGAGATATGCTTAGCATCACGTTCTTTTTACTTACTTCTGTGTTTCTGCTGCTGTTGTGACTGTTTTGGGAACGTGGTGGGGGAAGAGTGATTTTTTGCATGTACGTTTGTAAGGAAAGGCATTAAATACGCATATTAACTCACGTAGTCTGGCATTTGAGAATGCACATTGCCCCATACACGCACCGACTTCGTTTTCCCCTCTTGACTTCTTATTGTACTTGTTCCTTGGGGCTTCTCGGGTAGATATTTAGCGCCTGTATATTGAATAAGGGTGTATCGGTAATTAGATGTGCCACGCAATAATGTGTCGTTATCGCGCCGCACTCGCCGGCCTGTGCGAAGCACGCAGCACGGCCTTAAGCTGCGTATTCTACGTAGCCAACCGCTTTATCGGGAAAGTCGTCACATCTACACCGGGCTGTGGGTCAGCATGGTATTTCCCTACATGAAGCCTGCTTTAAGATGACATGACACCCAGTTTTCGGATCGTAATCTGTGTTGTGTGGGTTAACCCTGATGCCGCCACCAAGAAGCGGGCCAAATTTAAGCGAATTTGGTCGTACATTTGATTTTTAAAAGAACATTTTTATATGCATGGGAGCACCGCGAGAGTCGGGCAACACTGGCACACTGGAGAGCCTTGACGTAACAAGGTGGTTGCTGTGCGAGTGTCTGCGTTCCGGCGATCGATTTCGTTCCATGGTCATCTGCGCGCGCATTCGATCTATGCGAACTGTGTTCGACTTGCCATAAGAAATTCAATGATTTGTTGCGTCGGAAACAATGTCATCGCGGTGCAGCAGCAACACACCGACCTCATGGAGTAAGGTGGCTGATTAGGTAAAAGAGGACGACTTCGCTCCATGGAGAACATGACGTCACACAGACCATGGAAAAATGACGGTCAGGCAGTCGGCGGGTTTAAAGCCAGCGACTTCTGCGACCTTGTTTTAGACTCAAATATTTTCCTTGCAGCCCACTTTTCGTGTATATATGGGCATAATAGACTCTCTACTGCTATTTATCGCTGAAAAGTCCAAACTGTTGGGTGAATGTGTCACGGCCCCTTTCACCTCCGCCGCGGGTAGACCGCCTATCACAATATCTCCGGGATCCGCCCATATTTTCTGTTGATGGCCAACGACGGTGACGATGACCCGAAAAATTCCAGCTAATGCAGCACTAACAGTTTCAATGTAAAGTGAGGCTGCATGAAAGATTAAGCAAGCAGTACAAAATATTATATGACCACGTGTTTGGCGGAATCTTTTTAGATAAAGAGAATTTCACAGTATTTAAAAGGTGGCTGCTCTAAGGTAGCATTCAAGGTGGAGTTTTGATTTCAATTTGTGTAATCTATTAACAAGAATCTATTTCGAAGTTTGAGTTTCTTGATTGTCAGGCACAGGTTATGATCAAAAATACAGCTGGAGGGAGCACATACATTATCTAGAGCCTAAGGCGTAGTGTGCATGAGGATAACTGCGCAGCCTGAGCACTCGACAATATGGGCCGCTTAGCCATACTGATGCCACACTAAATGTATATGCGTCCAATACAGGTGAATCACAAAACAACGCCTCGTCTCCTGCGGATGTTCCAGTTCGAAGCCTGCATCTTCGCTGAGCGCCTGCCGGTTCACGAGTTTTCTGGTGACGCCTGGCGGTCCCGACGTGGGAGTTGCCCGCTGCGGGCTAACGTGCGTCTTGACGTACAACAATGAAGTTTCTCACCCAACCACCCACCGCACAGACTACGGCGAGCTACAACAGCTTCGCAGTTAAAAGTTTGGGCTGTGTGCGCAGTGTGTCACAGCCTTGAAGCGTAAAGCTCCTGTGGCGTAAGCGAACCAACTCTGAAGTTAACCAAAATACACTGGCGCAATAATAAAAAAAAAAGTTTACAAACTGACTTTCGCAGTAAGGCTTATTTTACTCTAGCCATTTAATAGACCACAACGCTGTCTTTGGAAAAAAAAAACGCCATCTCCCGCTAAAGGGAACCATGTGTAGATGTGAAGCAGCGGGCGCTAACGCTTACACTGGCGGCGGCGTTGACGCTGGCGCTCATCGCAGCGTTGCGCAGGAGAGAAAACTGGGGAGGCGCAAAGCACGCAGTGATGGAGCGGTGTTTCCTACTGGAAGATACCAATCGCTGCAAATGGGCAATGAGAGACAGAAGACTCCGACTGTACACAGAGACCCGCAGTCCGCGTTTAGTTAACGCGCACGCTGCGAATTTTTATTGTTCAACAACGCACAGGAGAAATCTCCCACCGGCACCACCTTGTAGGTCAAGATCCACTGCCATATATACGGGGTGGCCAGTGAACGGTTGTGCAGCGCGAGCAGTCGGTTTTTTCAACCAAGAAACTCGCTAGCAGACGCTACCTGCGTCGGCGTCGCGAGGCGAGAAAGGGGGAGAGCGTAGGAGAGGAGAGAGAGGGGGGGACGCGCATGCGCAGTGGGGAGTGTGGACGCCACGGGCTGGGATGCCTAGAGGAGAGAGGGGGAGAGAGAGGGGAGGCGCATGCGCAGTGAGGGGTGTGGTTGCCGCGGGGAAGAATGCCTAAAGGAGAGATAGAGGGAGAGGAGGTTTTTTATTTATTTATTTTTTTAAAGGGTTTGCGCATGGGCAGTAAGGGAGACCACGCGGCGCACCACCACCACCACCATCACCGCCGGATTAAGCTTCGCCATAAGATGCTTCACATCTAAAAGTTAACTACTTTAACGAGATCGAAGCACGCCCCGCCACGGTGGTCTAGTGGTTATGGTGCTCTACTGCTGACCCGAAGGTTGCGGGATAGAATCCGGGCCGCGGCGGCTGCATTTTGGATGGAGGCGAAAATGTCCGAGGCCCGTGTGCATAGATATAGGTGCACGTTAAAGAACCCCAGGCGGTCGAAATTTGGGGAGCCCTCCACTACGGCGTCTCTCAAATTCATATCGTTGTTTTGGGACGTTAAACCCCAGATATTATTATTATTAGAGATCGAAGCATGTGAACAATCTGCATACGGTACATTGAACGTCGTACTATTTCGTGGAGCCAGGATACGCAATAAATATTTACGCAGTATAAGACTTTTGCGGGAACCTGTAGTTGGTGATGGAACAAAACAACCGGAGGTGGATGGTGCTTTAAAGGAGGACTGGTCTTTCGCGCCTTTCATAACTACCCAGCACTGAGCGATATTTTTTTTATTTAGCTAATGGCCACAGGACCCGAATCAGTTACGCTGGAATTTGCGCGAAGAATAACAACGAATAATGAAGGAATATGAACAAAGCAACCAGGCGGGCAACAAGGTCCATGCAGCAGCAAATAACATGGACCACCTTTCGCCACCTTTCGAAAAAAATTCGATTGGAAGAATGCGCTGCGTCCTTTAGATGCGAAGCAGCTTAAGGCGAAGTTCAATCCGGTGGTGGTGTGCGGCGTGACCACCCTTACTGCGCACGCGCAAGCCCTTAAAAAATAAGAATAAAAAAACCTGCGCTCCCCCCTTTCTCCTCTAGGCATCCGATCCCCGCGGCGTCCACACCCCCCACTGCGCATGCGCCTCCCCCCTCTCTGCGCGTCCACGCCGACGCAGGCAGCGTATGCCAGCGAGTTTCTTGGTTGGAAAAACCGACTGCTCGCGCTGCACAACCGATCACCGGCCACCCCGTATATATGGCACTGGATCTTGACCTGCAAGGTGGTGCCGGTGGGAGATTTCTCCTGTGCGTTGTTGAACAAGAAAAATTCGCAGCGTGTGCGTTAACTAAAAGCGGACTGCGGGTCTCTGTGTCCAGTCGGAGTCTTCTCTCTCTCATTGCCCATTAGCAGCGATTGGCATGTTTCAGTAGGAAACACCGGTCCATCACTGCGTGCTTTGCGCCTCCCCAGATTTCTCTCCTGCGCAACGCCGCCGCCAGTGTAAGCGTTAGCGCCCGCTGCTTCGCATCTACACATGGTTCCCTTTAGCGGGAGATGGTGTAATTTTTTTTTCATTTCGCTTTACTCTGCCTCGCGTTTGCGCTGAGTACAATTATGAATGACTTCTTCCGACTTGCCCATCTAGCAACCTAGTTGAGCATGTCGGACAGATGTTTGCTTTTTCCTCGGATAAATGTCCTTCCCTGACCGAATATTTCCACAAAGAATCTTCCGTCCTTTTGGATTGTGCAGAGCAAGCAAGAGAAGACGTTGTCAGGCTAAGTGCGAATATGGGGGACAATTCCAAGTAGAGGCGACCGTTCTTTGTACCTATCTAATCCTGTTTGAGGTCAAAACTGCCCTCGGTCTTCAGATAAAAAATGACAAGCGGAGCGGTGGTCATTCTAGCGGCGTGCCGAGGGCCGCATAATACTGCTCCGCGGGCCGCAGGCTGTCGACTCCTGGTTGCAGGCAATGTTATAAGCGTTCTTGCGCAGGAACGCCTAAAAAAGGTAGGGGGGTGGGGGGGGGGTGAGGGGGGGGCGCTCACTAAATTTTTTCAATGCGTGGCTGCTTTCGTCCACAGCGTACTGGCGAACACCAAACCTCTACGCCCAGGTTGTGCCGTCAATCGTCAGTATTCGGTTCTAGCATTTGCATAACGTCCATCAATGTTGTTCTTATCATGATGGGATGCGAAAAAATTACACCATCTCCCGCTAAAGGGAACCATGTGTAGATGTGAAGCAGCGGGCGCTAACGCTTACACTGGCGGCGGCGTTGACGCTGGCGCTCATCGCAGCGTTGCGCAGGAGAGAAAACTGGGCAGGTGCAAATCAGGCAGTGATGGAGCGGTGTTTCCTACTGGAACATGCCCATCGCTGCTAATGGGCAATGAGAGACAGAATACTCCGACTCCACAGAGACCCGCACTCCGCTTTTAGTTAACGCTCACGCTGCGAATTTTTATTGTTCAACAACGCACAGGAGAAATCTCCCACCGGCACCACCTTGAGGTCAAGACCCATTGCCATATATACGGGGTGGCCAGTGAACGGTTGTGCAGCGCGAGCAGTCGGTTTTTTCAACCAAGAAACTCGCTAGCAGACGCTGCCGGCGTCGCGAGGCGAGAGAGGGGGTAGGGGGGTGCGTAGGAGAGGGGGGGACGCGCGTGCGCAGTGGGAGTGTGGACGCCGCGGGCAGGGATGCCTAGAGCAGAGAGGGGGGAGCGCAAGAGGGGAGAGAGAAGGGGAGGTGCATGCGCAGTGAGGGTGTGGTTGCCATGTGGAGGGATGCCTAGAGGAGAGAGAGGGGGAGAGGAGGTTTTTTATTTTTATTTTTTTGAAAGGGTTTGCGCATGCGCAGTAAGGGTGGTCACGCCGGCACACCACCACCGGATTAAGCTTCGCCATAAGATGCTTCACATCTAATAACAATTTCCCATTAAATGACGCGGCATGTTTCCTCAGTACTAATGGTGAGCGATTCGGAACACACAATACCCGACCATGCGAAAAGCTGTATGGCTCTGTGCCCGCTATCACATTCTATTTGAACAAGATACAGC